>CM055119.1:215575399-215753941 GCA_029206835.1 Rana muscosa
CATCCCTACCACCCTCCATACCCCATCCCATCCCTACCACCATCCCTACCCCACCCCTACCCCATCCCTACCACCATCCATACCCCGTCCCTATCACTGTCTATACTCTGCTTTGCCATCCTGAATGTTCCACCCCAGTACTTAGTATTGTAATCTACAAATAATTAGCTCTCTTCTCCTGACCTGTAGATAATGGGCTCTCTTCTCCTCTCCTGACCTGTAGATAATGAGCTCTCTTCTCCTCTCCTGACCTGTAGATAATTAACTCTCTTCTCCTCTCCTGACCTGTAGATAATGAGCTCTCTTCTCCTCTCCTGACCTGTAGATAATGGGCTCTCTTCTCCTCTCCTGACCTGTAGATAATGGGCTCTCTTCTCCTCTCCTGACCTGTAGATAATGGGCTCTCTTCTCCTCTCCTGGCCTGTAGATAATGGGCTCTCTTCTCCTCTCCTGACCTGTAGATAATGGGCTCTCTTCTCCTCTCCTGACCTGTAGATAATGAACTCTCTTCTCCTCTCCTGACCTGTAGATAATGAACTCTCTTCTCCTCTCCTGACCTGTAGATAATGGGCTCTCTTCTCCTCTCCTGACCTGTAGATAATGAGCTCTCTTCTCCTCTCCTGACCTGTAGATAATGGGCTCTCTTCTCTTCTCCTGACCTGTAGATAATGAACTCTCTTCTCTTCTCCTGACCTGTAGATAATGAACTCTCTTCTCCTCTCCTGACCTGTAGATAATGGGCTCTCTTCTCCTCTCCTGACCTGTAGATAATGGGCTCTCTTCTCCTCTCCTGACCTGTAGATAATGAACTCTCTTCTCCTCTCCTGACCTGTAGATAATGGGCTCTCTTCTCCTCTCCTGACCTGTAGATAATGGGCTCTCTTCTCTTCTCCTGACCTGTAGATAATGGGCTCCCTTCTCCTCTCCTGACCTGTAGATAATGGGCTCTCTTCTCCTCTCCTGACCTGTAGATAATGAACTCTCTTCTCCTCTCCTGACCTGTAGATAATGAACTCTCTTCTCCTCTCCTGACCTGTAGATAATGGGCTCTCTTCTTCTCTCCTGACCTGTAGATAATGGGCTCTCCTCTCCTCTCCTGACCTGTAGATAATGGGCTCTCCTCTCCTCTCCTGACCTGTAGATAATGGGCTCTCCTCTCCTCTCCTGACCTGTAGATAATGGGCTCTCTTCTCTTCTCCTGACCTGTAGATAATGGGCTCTCCTCTCCTCTCCTGACCTGTAGATAATGGGCTCTCTTCTCTTCTCCTGACCTGTAGATAATGAACTCTCTTCTCCTCTCCTGACCTGTAGATAATGGGCTCTCTTCTCTTCTCCTGACCTGTAGATAATGGGCTCTCTTCTCTTCTCCTGACCTGTAGATAATGGTCTCTCTTCTCTTCTCCTGACCTGTAGATAATGAACTCTCTTCTCCTCTCCTGACCTGTAGATAATTGTCTCTCTTCTCCTCTCCTGACCTGTAGATAATGGGCTCTCTTCTCTTCTCCTGACCTGTAGATAATGGGCTCTCTTCTCCTCTCCTGACCTGTAGATAATGAACTCTCTTCTCCTCTCCTGACCTGTAGATAATGGGCTCTCTTCTCCTCTCCTGACCTGTAGATAATGAACTCTCTTCTCCTCTCCTGACCTGTAGATAATGGGCTCTCTTCTCCTCTCCTGACCTGTAGATAATGGGCTCTCTTCTTCTCTCCTGACCTGTAGATAATGGGCTCTCTTCTTCTCTCCTGACCTGTAGATAATGGGCTCTCTTCTCCTCTCCTGACCTGTAGATAATGGGCTCTCTTCTTCTCTCCTGACCTGTAGATAATGAGCTCTCTTCTTCTTTCCTGACCTGTAGATAATGGGCTCTCTTCTCTTCTCCTGACCTGTAGATAATGGGCTCTCTTCTCCTCTCCTGACCTGTAGATAATGGGCTCTCTTCTCCTCTCCTGACCTGTAGATAATGGGATCTCTTCTCTTCTCCTGACCTGTAGATAATGAACTCTCTTCTCTTCTCCTGACCTGTAGATAATGGGCTCTCTTCTCCTCTCCTGACCTGTAGATAATGGGCTCTCTTCTCCTCTCCTGACCTGTAGATAATGGGCTCTCTTCTCTTCTCCTGACCTGTAGATAATGGGCTCTCTTCTCCTCTCCTGACCTGTAGATAATGAACTCTCTTCTCCTCTCCTGACCTGTAGATAATGGGCTCTCTTCTCCTCTCCTGACCTGTAGATAATGAACTCTCTTCTCCTCTCCTGACCTGTAGATAATGGGCTCTCTTCTCCTCTCCTGACCTGTAGATAATGGGCTCTCTTCTTCTCTCCTGACCTGTAGATAATGGGCTCTCTTCTTCTCTCCTGACCTGTAGATAATGGGCTCTCTTCTCCTCTCCTGACCTGTAGATAATGGGCTCTCTTCTTCTCTCCTGACCTGTAGATAATGAGCTCTCTTCTTCTTTCCTGACCTGTAGATAATGGGCTCTCTTCTCTTCTCCTGACCTGTAGATAATGGGCTCTCTTCTCCTCTCCTGACCTGTAGATAATGGGCTCTCTTCTCTTCTCCTGACCTGTAGATAATGAACTCTCTTCTCTTCTCCTGACCTGTAGATAATGGGCTCTCTTCTCCTCTCCTGACCTGTAGATAATGGGCTCTCTTCTCCTTTCCTGACCTGTAGATAATGGGCTCTCTTCTCTTCTCCTGACCTGTAGATAATGAACTCTCTTCTCCTCTCCTGACCTGTAGATAATGGGCTCTCTTCTTCTCTCCTGACCTGTAGATAATGGTCTCTCTTCTCCTCTCCTGACCTGTAGATAATGGGCTCTCTTCTCTTCTCCTGACCTGTAGATAATGGGCTCTCTTCTCCTCTCCTGACCTGTAGATAATGAACTCTCTTCTCCTCTCCTGACCTGTAGATAATGGGCTCTCTTCTTCTCTCCTGACCTGTAGATAATGGGCTCTCTTGTCTTCTCCTGACCTGTAGATAATGGGCTCTCTTCTTCTCTCCTGACCTGTAGATAATGGGCTCTCTTCTCTTCTCCTGACCTGTAGATAATGGGCTCTCTTCTCTTCTCCTGACCTGTAGATAATGGGCTCTCTTCTTCTCTCCTGGCCTGTAGATAATGGGCTCTCTTCTCTTCTCCTGACCTGTAGATAATGGGCTCTCTTCTCCTCTCCTGACCTGTAGATAATGGGCTCTCTTCTCTTCTCCTGACCTGTAGATAATGGGCTCTCTTCTCCTCTCCTGACCTGTAGATAATGAACTCTCTTCTCCTCTCCTGACCTGTAGATAATGGGCTCTCTTCTTCTCTCCTGACCTGTAGATAATGGGCTCTCTTCTCCTCTCCTGACCTGTAGATAATGGGCTCTCTTCTCCTCTCCTGACCTGTAGATAATGAACTCTCTTCTCCTCTCCTGACCTGTAGATAATGGGCTCTCTTCTTCTCTCCTGACCTGTAGATAATTGTCTCTCTTCTCCTCTCCTGACCTGTAGATAATGGGCTCTCTTCTCCTCTCCTGACCTGTAGATAATGGGCTCTCTTCTCTCCTGACCTGTAGATAATGAACTCTCTTCTCCTCTCCTGACCTGTAGATAATGGGCTCTCTTCTCCTCTCCTGACCTGTAGATAATGGGCTCTCTTCTTCTCTCCTGACCTGTAGATAATGGGCTCTCTTCTCTTCTCCTGGCCTGTAGATAATGGGCTCTCTTCTCTTCTCCTGACCTGTAGATAATGGGCTCTCTTCTTCTCTCCTGACCTGTAGATAATGGGCTCTCTTCTCTTCTCCTGACCTGTAGATAATGGGCTCTCTTCTCCTCTCCTGACCTGTAGATAATGGGCTCTCTTCTCTTCTTCTGACCTGTAGATAATGGGCTCTCTTCTCTTCTCCTGACCTGTAGATAATGAACTCTCTTCTCCTCTCCTGACCTGTAGATAATGGGCTCTCTTCTCCTCTCCTGACCTGTAGATAATGGGCTCTCTTCTCTCCTGACCTGTAGATAATGGGCTCTCTTCTCCTCTCCTGACCTGTAGATAATGGGCTCTCTTCTCCTCTCCTGACCTGTAGATAATGGGCTCTCTTCTCTTCTCCTGACCTGTAGATAATGGGCTCTCTTCTCTTCTCCTGACCTGTAGATAATGGGCTCTCTTCTCCTCTCCTGACCTGTAGATAATGGGCTCTCTTCTCCTCTCCTGACCTGTAGATAATGGGCTCTCTTCTTCTCTCCAGACCTGTAGATAATGGGCTCTCCTCTCCTCTCCTGACCTGTAGATAATGGGCTCTCTTCTCTTCTCCTGACCTGTAGATAATGGGCTCTCTTCTCCTCTCCTGACCTGTAGATAATGGGCTCTCTTCTCCTCTCCTGACCTGTAGATAATGGGCTCTCTTCTTCTCTCCAGACCTGTAGATAATGGGCTCTCCTCTCCTCTCCTGACCTGTAGATAATGGGCTCTCTTCTCTTCTCCTGACCTGTAGATAATGGTCTCTCTTCTCCTCTCCTGACCTGTAGATAATGAACTCTCTTCTCCTCTCCTGACCTGTAGATAATGGGCTCTCTTCTCTTCTCCTGACCTGTAGATAATGGGCTCTCTTCTCCTCTCCTGACCTGTAGATAATGGGCTCTCTTCTTCTCTCCTGACCTGTAGATAATGGGCTCTCTTCTTCTCTCCTGACCTGTAGATAATGGGCTCTCTTCTCCTCTCCTGACCTGTAGATAATGGGCTCTCTTCTTCTCTCCTGACCTGTAGATAATGGGCTCTCCTCTCCTCTCCTGACCTGTAGATAATGGTCTCTCTTCTCCTCTCCTGACCTGTAGATAATGGGCTCTCTTCTCCTCTCCTGACCTGTAGATAATGGGCTCTCTTCTCCTCTCCTGACCTGTAGATAATGGGCTCTCTTCTCCTCTCCTGACCTGTAGATAATGGGCTCTCTTCTCCTCTCCTGACCTGTAGATAATGGGCTCTCTTCTTCTCTCCTGACCTGTAGATAATAAACTCTCTTCTTCTCTCCTGACCTGTAGATAATGGGCTCTCCTCTCCTCTCCTGACCTGTAGATAATGGGCTCTCTTCTTCTCTCCTGACCTGTAGATAATGGGCTCTCCTCTCCTCTCCTGACCTGTAGATAATGGGCTCTCTTCTCTTCTCCTGACCTGTAGATAATGGGCTCTCTTCTTCTCTCCTGACCTGTAGATAATGGGCTCTCCTCTCCTCTCCCGACCTGTAGATAATGGGCTCTCTTCTTCTCTCCTGACCTGTAGATAATGGGCTCTCCTCTCCTCTCCTGACCTGTAGATAATGGGCTCTCTTCTCCTCTCCTGACCTGTAGATAATGGGCTCTCTTCTTCTCTCCTGACCTGTAGATAATGGGCTCTCTTCTCTTCTCCTGACCTGTAGATAATGGGCTCTCTTCTCTTCTCCTGACCTGTAGATAATGGGCTCTCTTCTTCTCTCCTGACCTGTAGATTATGGGCTCTCTTCTCCTCTCCTGACCTGTAGATAATGGGCTCTCTTCTTCTCTCCTGACCTGTAGATAATGAACTCTCTTCTCCTCTCCTGACCTGTAGATAATGGGCTCTCCTCTCCTCTCCCGACCTGTAGATAATGGGCTCTCTTCTTCTCTCCTGACCTGTAGATAATGGGCTCTCCTCTCCTGACCTGTAGATAATGGGCTCTCTTCTCTTCTCCTGACCTGTAGATAATGGGCTCTCCTCTCCTCTCCTGACCTGTAGATAATGGGCTCTCCTCTCCTCTCCCGACCTGTAGATAATGGGCTCTCTTCTTCTCTGCTGACCTGTAGATAATGGGCTCTCCTCTCCTCTCCTGACCTGTAGATAATGGGCTCTCTTCTTCTCTCCTGACCTGTAGATAATGGGCTCTCTTCTCTTCTCCTGACCTGTAGATAATGGGCTCTCCTCTCCTCTCCTGACCTGTAGATAATGGGCTCTCCTCTCCTCTCCCGACCTGTAGATAATGGGCTCTCTTCTTCTCTGCTGACCTGTAGATAATGGGCCCTCCTCTCCTCTCCTGACCTGTAGATAATGGGCTCTCTTCTTCTCTCCTGACCTGTAGACAATGAGCTCTCTTCTCCTCTCCTGACCTGTAGATAATGGGCTCTCTTCTCCTCTCCTGACCTGTAGATAATGGGCTCTCTTCTCCTCTCCTGACCTGTAGATAATGGTCTCTCTTCTCCTCTCCTGACCTGTAGATAATGGGCTCTCTTCTCTTCTCCTGACCTGTAGATAATGGGCTCTCCTCTCCTCTCCTGACCTGTAGATAATGGGCTCTCTTCTCTTCTCCTGACCTGTAGATAATGGGCTCTCCTCTCCTCTCCTGACCTGTAGATAATGGGCTCTCTTCTTCTCTCCTGACCTGTAGATAATGGTCTCTCTTCTCCTCTCCTGACCTGTAGATAATGGGCTCTCTTCTCTTCTCCTGACCTGTAGATAATGGGCTCTCTTCTCCTCTCCTGACCTGTAGATAATGAACTCTCTTCTCCTCTCCTTACCTGTAGATAATGGGCTCTCTTCTCCTCTCCTGACCTGTAGATAATGGGCTCTCTTCTTCTCTCCTGACCTGTAGATAATGGGCTCTCTTCTCTTTTCCTGACCTGTAGATAATGGGCTCTCTTCTCCTCTCCTGACCTGTAGATAATGGGCTCTCTTCTCCTCTCCTGACCTGTAGATAATGGGCTCTCTTCTCCTCTCCTGACCTGTAGATAATGAACTCTCTTCTTCTCTCCTGACCTGTAGATAATGGGCTCTCTTCTCTTCTCCTGACCTGTAGATAATGGGCTCTCTTCTTCTCTTCTGACCTGTAGATAATGGGCTCTCTTCTCCTCTCCTGACCTGTAGATAATGGGCTCTCTTCTCCTCTCCTGACCTGTAGATAATGGGCTCTCTTCTTCTCTCCTGACCTGTAGATAATGGGCTCTCTTCTCCTCTCCTGACCTGTAGATAATGGGCTCTCTTCTTCTCTCCTGACCTGTAGATAATGGGCTCTCCTCTCCTCTCCTGACCTGTAGATAATGGGCTCTCTTCTCTTCTCCTGACCTGTAGATAATGGGCTCTCTTCTTCTCTCCTGACCTGTAGATAATGGGCTCTCCTCTCCTCTCCCGACCTGTAGATAATGGGCTCTCTTCTCCTCTCCTGACCTGTAGATAATGGGCTCTCTTCTCTTCTCCTGACCTGTAGATAATGAACTCTCTTCTTCTCTCCTGACCTGTAGATAATGGACTCTCTTCTCTTCTCCTGACCTGTAGATAATGGGCTCTCTTCTCCTCTCCTGACCTGTAGATAATGAACTCTCTTCTTCTCTCCTGACCTGTAGATAATGGGCTCTCCTCTCCTCTCCTGACCTGTAGATAATGGGCTCTCTTCTCTTCTCCTGACCTGTAGATAATGGGCTCTCTTCTTCTCTCCTGACCTGTAGATAATGGGCTCTCCTCTCCTCTCCCGACCTGTAGATAATGGGCTCTCTTCTTCTCTCCTGACCTGTAGATAATGGGCTCTCCTCTCCTCTCCTGACCTGTAGATAATGGGCTCTTTTCTTCTCTCCTGACCTGTAGATAATGGGCTCTCTTCTCTTCTCCTGACCTGTAGATAATGGGCTCTCTTCTCTTCTCCTGACCTGTAGATAATGAACTCTCTTCTCCTCTCCTGACCTGTAGATAATGAACTCTCTTCTCCTCTCCTGACCTGTAGATAATGGGCTCTCTTCTTCTCTCCTGACCTGTAGATTATGGGCTCTCTTCTCCTCTCCTGACCTGTAGATAATGGGCTCTCTTCTTCTCTCCTGACCTGTAGATAATGAACTCTCTTCTCCTCTCCTGACCTGTAGATAATGGGCTCTCCTCTCCTCTCCCGACCTGTAGATAATGGGCTCTCTTCTTCTCTCCTGACCTGTAGATAATGGGCTCTTCTTCTCTCCTGACCTGTAGATAATGGGCTCTCTTCTCTTCTCCTGACCTGTAGATAATGGGCTCTCTTCTCTTCTCCTGACCTGTAGATAATGGGCTCTCTTCTTCTCTCCTGACCTGTAGATTATGGGCTCTCTTCTCCTCTCCTGACCTGTAGATAATGGGCTCTCTTCTTCTCTCCTGACCTGTAGATAATGAACTCTCTTCTCCTCTCCTGACCTGTAGATAATGGGCTCTCCTCTCCTCTCCCGACCTGTAGATAATGGGCTCTCTTCTTCTCTCCTGACCTGTAGATAATGGGCTCTCCTCTCCTGACCTGTAGATAATGGGCTCTCTTCTCTTCTCCTGACATGTAGATAATGGGCTCTCTTCTTCTCTCCTGACCTGTAGATAATGGGCTCTCTTCTTCTCTCCTGACCTGTAGATAATGGGCTCTCCTCTCCTCTCCTGACCTGTAGATAATGGGCTCTCCTCTCCTCTCCTGACCTGTAGATAATGGGCTCTCCTCTCCTCTCCTGACCTGTAGATAATGGGCTCTCTTCTCTTCTCCTGACCTGTAGATAATGGGCTCTCCTCTCCTCTCCTGACCTGTAGATAATGGGCTCTCTTCTCTTCTCCTGACCTGTAGATAATGAACTCTCTTCTCCTCTCCTGACCTGTAGATAATGGGCTCTCTTCTCTTCTCCTGACCTGTAGATAATGGGCTCTCTTCTCTTCTCCTGACCTGTAGATAATGGTCTCTCTTCTCTTCTCCTGACCTGTAGATAATGAACTCTCTTCTCCTCTCCTGACCTGTAGATAATTGTCTCTCTTCTCCTCTCCTGACCTGTAGATAATGGGCTCTCTTCTCTTCTCCTGACCTGTAGATAATGGGCTCTCTTCTCCTCTCCTGACCTGTAGATAATGAACTCTCTTCTCCTCTCCTGACCTGTAGATAATGGGCTCTCTTCTCCTCTCCTGACCTGTAGATAATGAACTCTCTTCTCCTCTCCTGACCTGTAGATAATGGGCTCTCTTCTCCTCTCCTGACCTGTAGATAATGGGCTCTCTTCTTCTCTCCTGACCTGTAGATAATGGGCTCTCTTCTTCTCTCCTGACCTGTAGATAATGGGCTCTCTTCTCCTCTCCTGACCTGTAGATAATGGGCTCTCTTCTTCTCTCCTGACCTGTAGATAATGAGCTCTCTTCTTCTTTCCTGACCTGTAGATAATGGGCTCTCTTCTCTTCTCCTGACCTGTAGATAATGGGCTCTCTTCTCCTCTCCTGACCTGTAGATAATGGGCTCTCTTCTCCTCTCCTGACCTGTAGATAATGGGATCTCTTCTCTTCTCCTGACCTGTAGATAATGAACTCTCTTCTCTTCTCCTGACCTGTAGATAATGGGCTCTCTTCTCCTCTCCTGACCTGTAGATAATGGGCTCTCTTCTCCTCTCCTGA
Source organism: Rana muscosa (assembly GCA_029206835.1). Lineage (NCBI taxonomy): Eukaryota > Metazoa > Chordata > Amphibia > Anura > Ranidae > Rana > Rana muscosa. Next base: position 215,584,744 of record CM055119.1, read on the forward strand.
CCTGTAGATAATGGGCTCTCTTCTCTTCTCCTGACCTGTAGATAATGGGCTCTCTTCTCCTCTCCTGACCTGTAGATAATGAACTCTCTTCTCCTCTCCTGACCTGTAGATAATGGGCTCTCTTCTCCTCTCCTGACCTGTAGATAATGAACTCTCTTCTCCTCTCCTGACCTGTAGATAATGGGCTCTCTTCTCCTCTCCTGACCTGTAGATAATGGGCTCTCTTCTTCTCTCCTGACCTGTAGATAATGGGCTCTCTTCTTCTCTCCTGACCTGTAGATAATGGGCTCTCTTCTCCTCTCCTGACCTGTAGATAATGGGCTCTCTTCTTCTCTCCTGACCTGTAGATAATGAGCTCTCTTCTTCTTTCCTGACCTGTAGATAATGGGCTCTCTTCTCTTCTCCTGACCTGTAGATAATGGGCTCTCTTCTCCTCTCCTGACCTGTAGATAATGGGCTCTCTTCTCTTCTCCTGACCTGTAGATAATGAACTCTCTTCTCTTCTCCTGACCTGTAGATAATGGGCTCTCTTCTCCTCTCCTGACCTGTAGATAATGGGCTCTCTTCTCCTTTCCTGACCTGTAGATAATGGGCTCTCTTCTCTTCTCCTGACCTGTAGATAATGAACTCTCTTCTCCTCTCCTGACCTGTAGATAATGGGCTCTCTTCTTCTCTCCTGACCTGTAGATAATGGTCTCTCTTCTCCTCTCCTGACCTGTAGATAATGGGCTCTCTTCTCTTCTCCTGACCTGTAGATAATGGGCTCTCTTCTCCTCTCCTGACCTGTAGATAATGAACTCTCTTCTCCTCTCCTGACCTGTAGATAATGGGCTCTCTTCTTCTCTCCTGACCTGTAGATAATGGGCTCTCTTGTCTTCTCCTGACCTGTAGATAATGGGCTCTCTTCTTCTCTCCTGACCTGTAGATAATGGGCTCTCTTCTCTTCTCCTGACCTGTAGATAATGGGCTCTCTTCTCTTCTCCTGACCTGTAGATAATGGGCTCTCTTCTTCTCTCCTGGCCTGTAGATAATGGGCTCTCTTCTCTTCTCCTGACCTGTAGATAATGGGCTCTCTTCTCCTCTCCTGACCTGTAGATAATGGGCTCTCTTCTCTTCTCCTGACCTGTAGATAATGGGCTCTCTTCTCCTCTCCTGACCTGTAGATAATGAACTCTCTTCTCCTCTCCTGACCTGTAGATAATGGGCTCTCTTCTTCTCTCCTGACCTGTAGATAATGGGCTCTCTTCTCCTCTCCTGACCTGTAGATAATGGGCTCTCTTCTCCTCTCCTGACCTGTAGATAATGAACTCTCTTCTCCTCTCCTGACCTGTAGATAATGGGCTCTCTTCTTCTCTCCTGACCTGTAGATAATTGTCTCTCTTCTCCTCTCCTGACCTGTAGATAATGGGCTCTCTTCTCCTCTCCTGACCTGTAGATAATGGGCTCTCTTCTCTCCTGACCTGTAGATAATGAACTCTCTTCTCCTCTCCTGACCTGTAGATAATGGGCTCTCTTCTCCTCTCCTGACCTGTAGATAATGGGCTCTCTTCTTCTCTCCTGACCTGTAGATAATGGGCTCTCTTCTCTTCTCCTGGCCTGTAGATAATGGGCTCTCTTCTCTTCTCCTGACCTGTAGATAATGGGCTCTCTTCTTCTCTCCTGACCTGTAGATAATGGGCTCTCTTCTCTTCTCCTGACCTGTAGATAATGGGCTCTCTTCTCCTCTCCTGACCTGTAGATAATGGGCTCTCTTCTCTTCTTCTGACCTGTAGATAATGGGCTCTCTTCTCTTCTCCTGACCTGTAGATAATGAACTCTCTTCTCCTCTCCTGACCTGTAGATAATGGGCTCTCTTCTCCTCTCCTGACCTGTAGATAATGGGCTCTCTTCTCTCCTGACCTGTAGATAATGGGCTCTCTTCTCCTCTCCTGACCTGTAGATAATGGGCTCTCTTCTCCTCTCCTGACCTGTAGATAATGGGCTCTCTTCTCTTCTCCTGACCTGTAGATAATGGGCTCTCTTCTCTTCTCCTGACCTGTAGATAATGGGCTCTCTTCTCCTCTCCTGACCTGTAGATAATGGGCTCTCTTCTCCTCTCCTGACCTGTAGATAATGGGCTCTCTTCTTCTCTCCAGACCTGTAGATAATGGGCTCTCCTCTCCTCTCCTGACCTGTAGATAATGGGCTCTCTTCTCTTCTCCTGACCTGTAGATAATGGGCTCTCTTCTCCTCTCCTGACCTGTAGATAATGGGCTCTCTTCTCCTCTCCTGACCTGTAGATAATGGGCTCTCTTCTTCTCTCCAGACCTGTAGATAATGGGCTCTCCTCTCCTCTCCTGACCTGTAGATAATGGGCTCTCTTCTCTTCTCCTGACCTGTAGATAATGGTCTCTCTTCTCCTCTCCTGACCTGTAGATAATGAACTCTCTTCTCCTCTCCTGACCTGTAGATAATGGGCTCTCTTCTCTTCTCCTGACCTGTAGATAATGGGCTCTCTTCTCCTCTCCTGACCTGTAGATAATGGGCTCTCTTCTTCTCTCCTGACCTGTAGATAATGGGCTCTCTTCTTCTCTCCTGACCTGTAGATAATGGGCTCTCTTCTCCTCTCCTGACCTGTAGATAATGGGCTCTCTTCTTCTCTCCTGACCTGTAGATAATGGGCTCTCCTCTCCTCTCCTGACCTGTAGATAATGGTCTCTCTTCTCCTCTCCTGACCTGTAGATAATGGGCTCTCTTCTCCTCTCCTGACCTGTAGATAATGGGCTCTCTTCTCCTCTCCTGACCTGTAGATAATGGGCTCTCTTCTCCTCTCCTGACCTGTAGATAATGGGCTCTCTTCTCCTCTCCTGACCTGTAGATAATGGGCTCTCTTCTTCTCTCCTGACCTGTAGATAATAAACTCTCTTCTTCTCTCCTGACCTGTAGATAATGGGCTCTCCTCTCCTCTCCTGACCTGTAGATAATGGGCTCTCTTCTTCTCTCCTGACCTGTAGATAATGGGCTCTCCTCTCCTCTCCTGACCTGTAGATAATGGGCTCTCTTCTCTTCTCCTGACCTGTAGATAATGGGCTCTCTTCTTCTCTCCTGACCTGTAGATAATGGGCTCTCCTCTCCTCTCCCGACCTGTAGATAATGGGCTCTCTTCTTCTCTCCTGACCTGTAGATAATGGGCTCTCCTCTCCTCTCCTGACCTGTAGATAATGGGCTCTCTTCTCCTCTCCTGACCTGTAGATAATGGGCTCTCTTCTTCTCTCCTGACCTGTAGATAATGGGCTCTCTTCTCTTCTCCTGACCTGTAGATAATGGGCTCTCTTCTCTTCTCCTGACCGGCTCTCTTCTCTTCTCCTGACCTGTAGATAATGGGCTCTCTTCTTCTCTCCTGACCTGTAGATTATGGGCTCTCTTCTCCTCTCCTGACCTGTAGATAATGGGCTCTCTTCTTCTCTCCTGACCTGTAGATAATGAACTCTCTTCTCCTCTCCTGACCTGTAGATAATGGGCTCTCCTCTCCTCTCCCGACCTGTAGATAATGGGCTCTCTTCTTCTCTCCTGACCTGTAGATAATGGGCTCTCCTCTCCTGACCTGTAGATAATGGGCTCTCTTCTCTTCTCCTGACCTGTAGATAATGGGCTCTCCTCTCCTCTCCTGACCTGTAGATAATGGGCTCTCCTCTCCTCTCCCGACCTGTAGATAATGGGCTCTCTTCTTCTCTGCTGACCTGTAGATAATGGGCTCTCCTCCTCTCCTGACCTGTAGATAATGGGCTCTCTTCTTCTCTCCTGACCTGTAGATAATGGGCTCTCTCTCTTCTCCTGACCTGTAGATAATGGGCTCTCCTCTCCTCTCCTGACCTGTAGATAATGGGCTCTCCTCTCCTCTCCGACTGTAGATAATGGGCTCTCTTCTTCTCTGCTGACCTGTAGATAATGGGCCCTCCTCTCCTCTCCTGACCTGTAGATATGGGCTCTCTTCTTCTCTCCTGACCTGTAGATAATGAGCTCTCTTCTCCTCTCCTGACCTGTAGATAATGGGCTCTCTTCTCCTCTCCTGACCTGTAGATAATGGGCTCTCTTCTCCTCTCCTGACCTGTAGATAATGGTCTCTCTTCTCCTCTCCTGACCTGTAGATAATGGGCTCTCTTCTCTTCTCCTGACCTGTAGATAATGGGCTCTCCTCTCCTCTCCTGACCTGTAGATAATGGGCTCTCCTTCTCTTCTCCTGACCTGTAGATAATGGGCTCTCCTCTCCTCTCCTGACCTGTAGATAATGGGCTCTCTTCTCCTCTCCTGACCTGTAGATAATGGTCTCTCTTCTCCTCTCCTGACCTGTAGATAATGGGCTCTCTTCTCTTCTCCTGACCTGTAGATAATGGGCTCTCTTCCTCTCCTGACCTGTAGATAATGAACTCTCTTCTCCTCTCCTTACCTGTAGATAATGGGCTCTCCTCCTCTTATGCTCCTTCTCTCCTGACCTGTAGATAATGGGCTCTTCTTCCTTCTCTCCTGACCTGTAGATAATGGGCTCTCTTCTCCTCTTCCTGACCTGTAGATAATGGGCTCTCTTCTCCTCTCCTGACCTGTAGATAATGGGCTCTCTTCTCCTCTCCTGACCTGTAGATAATGGGCTCTCTTCTCTCTCCTGACCTGTAGATAATGACTCTCTTCTTCTCTCTGACCTGTAGATAATGGGCTCTCTTCTCCTCTCCTGACCTGTAGATAATGGGCTCTCTTCTCCTCTCCTGACCTGTAGATAATGGGCTCTCTTCTCTCTCCTGACCTGTAGATAATGGGCTCTCTTCTCCTCTCCTGACCTGTAGATAATGGGCTCTCTTCTCTCTCCTGACCTGTAGATAATGGGCTCTCCTCTCCTCTCCTGACCTGTAGATAATGGGCTCTCTTCTCTTCTCCTGACCTGTAGATAATGGGCTCTCTTCTTCTCTCCTGACCTGTAGATAATGGGCTCTCCTCTCTCTCCCGACTGTAGATAATGGGCTCTCTTCTCCTCTCCTGACCTGTAGATAATGGGCTCTCTTCTCTTCTCCTGACCTGTAGATAATGAGACTCTCTTCTTCTCTCCTGACCTGTAGATAATGGACTCTCTTCTCTTCTCCTGACCTGTAGATAATGGGCTCTCTTCTCCTCTCCTGACCTGTAGATAATGAACTCTCTTCTTCTCTCCTGACCTGTAGATAATGGGCTCTCCTCTCCTCTCCTGACCTGTAGATAATGGCTCTCTTCTCTTCTCCTGACCTGTAGATAATGGGCTCTCTTCTTCTCTCCTGACCTGTAGATAATGGGCTCTCCTCTCCTCTCCCGACCTGTAGATAATGGGCTCTCTTCTTCTCTCCTGACCTGTAGATAATGGGCTCTCCTCTCCTCTCCCTGACCTGTAGATAATGGGCTCTCTTCTTCTCTCCTGACCTGTAGATAATGGGCTCTCTTCTCTTCTCCTGACCTGTAGATAATGGGCTCTCTTCTCTTCTCCTGACCTGTAGATAATGAACTCTCTTCTCCTCTCCTGACCTGTAGATAATGAACTCTCTTCTCCTCTCCTGACCTGTAGATAATGGGCTCTCTTCTTCTCTCCTGACCTGTAGATTATGGGCTCTCTTCTCCTCTCCTGACCTGTAGATAATGGGCTCTCTTCTTCTCTCCTGACCTGTAGATAATGAACTCTCTTCTCCTCTCCTGACCTGTAGATAATGGGCTCTCCTCTCCTCTCCCGACCTGTAGATAATGGGCTCTCTTCTTCTCTCCTGACCTGTAGATAATGGGCTCTCTTCTCTCCTGACCTGTAGATAATGGGCTCTCTTCTCTTCTCCTGACCTGTAGATAATGGGCTCTCTTCTCTTCTCCTGACCTGTAGATAATGGGCTCTCTTCTTCTCTCCTGACCTGTAGATTATGGGCTCTCTTCTCTCTCCTGACCTGTAGATAATGGGCTCTTTCTTCTCTCCTGACCTGTAGATAATGAACTCTCTTCTCCTCTCCTGACCTGTAGATAATGGGCTCTCCTCTCCTCTCCCGACCTGTAGATAATGGGCTCTCTTCTCTCTCCTGACCTGTAGATAATGGGCTCTCCTCTCCTGACCTGTAGATAATGGGCTCTCTTCTCTTCTCCTGACATGTAGATAATGGGCTCTCCTCTCCTCTCCTGACCTGTATATAATGGGCTCTCCTCTCCTCTCCCGACCTGTAGATAATGGGCTCTCTTCTTCTCTGCTGACCTGTAGATAATGGGCTCTCCTCTCCTCTCCTGACCTGTAGATAATGGGCTCTCTTTCTTCTCTCCTGACCTGTAGATAATGGGCTCTCTTCTCTTCTCCTGACCTGTAGATAATGGGCTCTCCTCTCCTCTCCTGACCTGTAGATAATGGGCTCTCCTCTCCTCTCCCGACCTGTAGATAATGGGCTCTCTTCTTCTCTGCTGACCTGTAGATAATGGGCTCTCCTCTCCTCTCCTGACCTGTAGATAATGGGCTCTCTTCTTCTCTCCTGACCTGTAGATAATGAGCTCTCTTCTCCTCTCCTGACCTGTAGATAATGGGCTCTCTTCTCCTCTCCTGACCTGTAGATAATGGGCTCTCTTCTCTTCTCCTGACCTGTAGATAATGGGCTCTCCTCTCCTCTCCTGACCTGTAGATAATGGGCTCTCTTCTTCTCTCCTGACCTGTAGATAATGGTCTCTCTTCTCCTCTCCTGACCTGTAGATAATGGGCTCTCTTCACTTCTCCTGACCTGTAGATAATGGGTCTCCTTCTCCTCTCCTGACCTGTAGATAATGAACTCTCTTCTCCTCTCCTGACCTGTAGATAATGGGCTCTCTTCTCCTCTCCTGACCTGTAGATAATGGGCTCTCTTCTTCTCTCCTGACCTGTAGATAATGGGCTCTCTTCTCTTTTCCTGACCTGTAGATAATGGGCTCTCTTCTCCTCTCCTGACCTGTAGATAATGGGCTCTCTTCTCCTCTCCTGACCTGTAGATAATGGGCTCTCTTCTCCTCTCCTGACCTGTAGATAATGAACTCTCTTCTTCTCTCCTGACCTGTAGATAATGGGCTCTCTTCTCTTCTCCTGACCTGTAGATAATGGGCTCTCTTCTCCTCTCCTGACCTGTAGATAATGGGCTCTCTTCTCTTCTCCTGACCTGTAGATAATGAACTCTCTTCTCCTCTCCTGACCTGTAGATAATGGGCTCTCTTCTCTTCTCCTGACCTTAATGAACTCTCTTCTTCTCTCCTGACCTGTAGATAATGGGCTCTCTTCTTCTCTCCTGACCTGTAGATAATGGGCTCTCCTCTCCTCTCCCGACCTATAGATAATGGGCTCTCTTCTTCTCTCCTGACCTGTAGATAATGGGCTCTCCTCTCCTCTCCTGACCTGTAGATAATGAACTCTCTTCTTCTCTCCTGACCTGTAGATAATGGGCTCTCTCTCCTCTCCTGACCTGTAGATAATGAACTCTCTTCTCCTCTCCTGACCTGTAGATAATGGGCTCTCTTCTTCTCTCCTGACCTGTAGATAATGGGCACTCTTCTCCTCTCCCGACCTGTAGATAATGGGCTCTCTTCTTCTCTCCTGACCTGTAGATAATGGGCTCTCTTCTCCTCTCCTGACCTGTAGATAATGGGCTCTCTTCTTCTCTCCTGACCTGTAGATAATGGGCTCTCTTCTCCTCTCTGACCTGTAGATAATGAACTCTCTTCTCCTCTCCTGACCTGTAGATAATGGGCTCTCTTCTTCTCTCCTGACCTGTAGATAATGGGCTCTCTTCTTCTCTCCTGACCTGTAGATAATGGGCTCTCTTCTCCTCTCCTGACCTGTAGATAATGAGCTCTCTTCTCTTCTTTCCTGACCTGTAGATAATGAACTCTCTTCTCTTCTTTCCTGACCTGTAGATAATGGGCTCTCTTCTCTTCTCCTGACCTGTAGATAATGGGCTCTCTTCTTCTCTCCTGACCTGTAGATAATGGGCTCTCTTCTCCTCTCCTGACCTGTAGATAATGAACTCTCTTCTCCTCTCCTGACCTGTAGATAATGGACTCTCTTCTCTTCTCCCTGACCTGTAGATAATGGGCTCTCTTCTCCTCTCCTGACCTGTAGATAATGGGCTCTCTTCTCTCCTGACCTGTAGATAATGGGCTCTCTTCTTCTTTCCTGACCTGTAGATAATGGGCTCTCTTCTCCTCTCCTGACCTGTAGATAATGAACTCTCTTCTCTTCTCCTGACCTGTAGATAATGGGCTCTCTTCTCTTCTCCTGACCTGTAGATAATGGGCTCTCTTCTCTTCTCCTGACCTGTAGATAATGGGCTCTCTTCTCCTCTCCTGACCTGTAGATAATGGGCTCTCTTCTTCTCTCCTGACCTGTAGATAATGAACTCTCTTCTCCTCTCCTGACCTGTAGATAATGGGCTCTCTTCTTCTCTCCTGACCTGTAGATAATGGGCTCTCTTCTCCTCTCCCGACCTGTAGATAATGGGCTCTCTTCTCCTCTCCTGACCTGTAGATAATGGGCTCTCTTCTCTCTCCTGACCTGTAGATAATGGGCTCTCTTCTTCCTCTCCTGACCTGTAGATAATGGGCTCTCTTCTCCTCTCCTGACCTGTAGATAATGAACTCTCTCTCCTCTCCTGACCTGTAGATAATGGACTCTCTTCTCTTCTCCTGACCTGTAGATAATGGGCTCTCTTCTCCTCTCCTGACCTGTAGATAATGAACTCTCTTCTCCTCTCCTGACCTGCAGATAATGGACTCTCTTCTCTTCTCCTGACCTGTAGATAATGGGCTCTCTTCTTCTCTCCTGACCTGTAGATAATGGGCTCTCTTCTCCTCTCCTGACCTGTAGATAATGGGCTCTCTTCTTCTTCCTGACCTGTAGATAATGGGCTCTCTTCTCTTCTCTCTGACCTGTAGATAATGGGCTCTCTTCTCTTCTCCTGACCTGTAGATAATGGGCTCTCTTCTCTTCTCCTGACCTGTAGATAATGGGCTCTCTTCTCTCTCCTGACCTGTAGATAATGGGCTCTCTTCTTCTCTCCTGACCTGTAGATAATGGGCTCTCTTCTCCTCTCCTGACCTGTAGATAATGAACTCTCTTCTCCTCTCCTGACCTGTAGATAATGGGCTCTCTTCTCTTCTTTCCTGACCTGTAGATAATGGGCTCTCTTCTCTTCTCCTGACCTGTAGATAATGGGCTCTCTTCTTCTCTCCTGACCTGTAGATAATGGGCTCTCTTCTCTTCTCCTGACCTGTAGATAATGGGCTCTCTTCTCCTCTCCTGACCTGTAGATAATGGGCTCTCTTCTCCTCTCCTGACCTGTAGATAATGGGCTCTCTTCTCCTCTCCTGACCTGTAGATAATGGGCTCTCTTCTCCTCTCCTGACCTGTAGATAATGGGCTCTCTTCTTCTCTCCTGACCTGTAGATAATGAACTCTCTTCTCCTCTCCTGACCTGTAGATAATGGGCTCTCTTCTTCTCTCTTGACCTGTAGATAATGGGCTCTCTTCTCTTCTCCTGACCTGTAGATAATGGGCTCTCTTCTCTTCTCCTGACCTGTAGATAATGGGCTCTCCTCTCCTCTCCTGACCTGTAGATAATGGGCTCTCTTCTCCTCTCCCGACCTGTAGATAATGGGCTCTCTTCTCCTCTCCTGACCTGTAGATAATGAACTCTCTTCTCCTCTCCTGACCTGTAGATAATGGGCTCTCTTCTTCTCTCCTGACCTGTAGATAATGGGCACTCTTCTCCTCTCCCGACCTGTAGATAATGGGCTCTCTTCTTCTCTCCTGACCTGTAGATAATGGGCTCTCTCTCCTCTCCTGACCTGTAGATAATGGGCTCTCTTCTTCCTCTCCTGACCTGTAGATATGGGCTCTCTTCTTCTCTCCTGACCTGTAGATAATGGGCTCTCTTCTCCTCTCCTGACCTGTAGATAATGGGCTCTCTTCTTCTCTCCTGATCTGTAGATAATGGGCTCTCTTCTCCTCTCCTGACCTGTAGATAATGAACTCTCTTCTCCTCTCCTGACCTGTAGATAATGGGCTCTCTTCTTCTCTCCTGACCTGTAGATAATGGGCTCTCTTCTCCTCTCCTGACCTGTAGATAATGGGCTCTCTTCTCTTCTCCTGACCTGTAGATAATGGGCTCTCTTCTCTTCTTTCCTGACCTGTAGATAATGAACTCTCTTCTCTTCTTTCCTGACCTGTAGATAATGGGCTCTCTTCTCTTCTCCTGACCTGTAGATAATGGGCTCTCTTCTTCTCTCCTGACCTGTAGATAATGGGCTCTCTTCTTCTCTCCTGACCTGTAGATAATGGGCTCTCTTCTCCTCTCCTGACCTGTAGATAATGGGCTCTCTTCTCTTCTTTCCTGACCTGTAGATAATGAACTCTCTTCTCTTCTTTCCTGACCTGTAGATAATGGGCTCTCTTCTCTCTCCTGACCTGTAGATAATGGGCTCTCTTCTTCTCTCCTGACCTGTAGATAATGGGCTCTCTTCTCCTCTCCTGACCTGTAGATAATGAACTCTCTTCTCCTCTCCTGACCTGTAGATAATGGACTCTCTTCTCTTCTCCTGACCTGTAGATAATGGGCTCTCTTCTCCTCTCCTGACCTGTAGATAATGAGCTCTCTTCTCTCTCCTGACCTGTAGATAATGAACTCTCTTCTCCTCTCCTGACCTGTAGATAATGGGCTCTCTTCTCCTCTCCTGACCTGTAGATAATGGGCTCTCTTCTCCTCTCCTGACCTGTAGATAATGAGCTCTCTTCTCTTCTCCTGACCTGTAGATAATGAACTCTCTTCTCCTCTCCTGACCTGTAGATAATGGGCTCTCTTCTTCTCTCCTGACCTGTAGATAATGGGCTCTCTTCTCCTCTCCTGACCTGTAGATAATGGGCTCTCTTCTTCTCTCCTGACCTGTAGATAATGGGCTCTCTTCTCTTCTCCTGACCTGTAGATAATGGGCTCTCTTCTCCTGACCTGTAGATAATGGGCTCTCTTATTCTCTCCTGACCTGTAGATAATGGGCTCTCTTCTCTTCTTCTGACCTGTAGATAATGGGCTCTCTTCTTCTCTCCTGACCTGTAGATAATGGGCTCTCTTCTCCTCTCCTGACCTGTAGATAATGAACTCTCTTCTCCTCTCCTGACCTGTAGATAATGGGCTCTCTTCTCCTCTCCTGACCTGTAGATAATGGGCTCTCTTCTCCTCTCCTGACCTGTAGATAATGAGCTCTCTTCTCTTCTCCTGACCTGTAGATAATGAACTCTCTTCTCCTCTCCTGACCTGTAGATAATGGGCTCTCTTCTCCTCTCCTGACCTGTAGATAATGAACTCTCTTCTCCTCTCCTGACCTGTAGATAATGGGCTCTCTTCTCTTCTCCTGACCTGTAGATAATGGGCTCTCTTCTCCTCTCCTGACCTGTAGATAATGAGCTCTCTTCTCCTCTCCTGACCTGTAGATAATGGGCTCTCTTCTCCTCTCCTGACCTGTAGATAATGAGCTCTCTTCTCTTCTCCTGACCTGTAGATAATGAACTCTCTTCTCCTCTCCTGACCTGTAGATAATGAGCTCTCTTCTCTTCTCCTGACCTGTAGATAATGAACTCTCTTCTCCTCTCCTGACCTGTAGATAATGGGCTCTCTTCTCTTCTCCTGACCTGTAGATAATGGGCTCTCTTCTCCTCTCCTGACCTGTAGATAATGAGCTCTCTTCTCTTCTCCTGACCTGTAGATAATGAACTCTCTTCTCCTCTCCTGACCTGTAGATAATGGTCTCTCTTCTCTTCTCCTGACCTGTAGATAATGGGCTCTCTTCTCCTCTCCTGACCTGTAGATAATGGGCTCTCTTCTCCTCTCCTGACCTGTAGATAATGGGCTCTCTTCTTCTCTCCTGACCTGTAGATAATGGGCTCTCTTCTCCTCTCCTGACCTGTAGATAATGAGCTCTCTTCTCTTCTCCTGACCTGTAGATAATGAACTCTCTTCTCCTCTCCTGACCTGTAGATAATGGGCTCTCTTCTTCTCTCCTGACCTGTAGATAATGGGCTCTCTTCTCCTCTCCTGACCTGTAGATAATGGGCTCTCTTCTTCTCTCCTGACCTGTAGATAATGGGCTCTCTTCTCTTCTCCTGACCTGTAGATAATGGGCTCTCTTCTCTTCTCCTGACCTGTAGATAATGGGCTCTCTTCTTCTCTCCTGACCTGTAGATAATGGGCTCTCTTCTCTTCTCCTGACCTGTAGATAATGAACTCTCTTCTCTTCTTTCCTGACCTGTAGATAATGGGCTCTCTTCTCTTCTCCTGACCTGTAGATAATGGGCTCTCTTCTTCTCTCCTGACCTGTAGATAATGGGCTCTCTTCTCCTCTCCTGACCTGTAGATAATGAACTCTCTTCTCCTCTCCTGACCTGTAGATAATGGGCTCTCTTCTCCTCTCCTGACCTGTAGATAATGAGCTCTCTTCTCTTCTCCTGACCTGTAGATAATGAACTCTCTTCTCCTCTCCTGACCTGTAGATAATGGGCTCTCCTCTCCTCTCCTGACCTGTAGATAATGGGCTCTCTTCTCCTCTCCTGACCTGTAGATAATGAGCTCTCTTCTCTTCTCCTGAGCTGTTGATAATGGGCTCTCCTCTCCTCTCCTGACCTGTAGATAATGGGCTCTCCTCTCCTCTCCTGACCTGTAGATAATGAACTCTCTTCTCTTCTTTCCTGACCTGTAGATAATGAACTCTCTTCTCTTCTTTCCTGACCTGTAGATAATGGGCTCTCTTCTCTTCTCCTGACCTGTAGATAATGGGCTCTCTTCTTCTCTCCTGACCTGTAGATAATGGGCTCTCTTCTCCTCTCCTGACCTGTAGATAATGAACTCTCTTCTCCTCTCCTGACCTGTAGATAATGGGCTCTCTTCTCTTCTCCTGACCTGTAGATAATGGGCTCTCTTCTCCTCTCCTGACCTGTAGATAATGAGCTCTCTTCTCTTCTCCTGACCTGTAGATAATGAACTCTCTTCTCCTCTCCTGACCTGTAGATAATGGGCTCTCTTCTCCTCTCCTGACCTGTAGATAATGGGCTCTCTTCTCCTCTCCTGACCTGTAGATAATGAGCTCTCTTCTCTTCTCCTGACCTGTAGATAATGAACTCTCTTCTCCTCTCCTGACCTGTAGATAATGGGCTCTCTTCTTCTCTCCTGACCTGTAGATAATGGGCTCTCTTCTCCTCTCCTGACCTGTAGATAATGGGCTCTCTTCTTCTCTCCTGACCTGTAGATAATGGGCTCTCTTCTCTTCTCCTGACCTGTAGATAATGGGCTCTCTTCTCTTCTCCTGACCTGTAGATAATGGGCTCTCTTCTTCTCTCCTGACCTGTAGATAATGGGCTCTCTTCTCTTCTCCTGACCTGTAGATAATGGGCTCTCTTCTTCTCTCCTGACCTGTAGATAATGGGCTCTCTTCTCTTCTCCTGACCTGTAGATAATGGGCTCTCCTCTCCTCTCCTGACCTGTAGATAATGGGCTCTCTTCTTCTCTCCTGACCTGTAGATAATGGGCTCTCTTCTCCTCTCCTGACCTGTAGATAATGGGCTCTCTTCTTCTCTCCTGACCTGTAGATAATGGGCTCTCTTCTCTTCTCCTGACCTGTAGATAATGGGCTCTCTTCTCTTCTCCTGACCTGTAGATAATGGGCTCTCTTCTCCTCTCCTGACCTGTAGATAATGAGCTCTCTTCTCTTCTCCTGACCTGTAGATAATGAACTCTCTTCTCCTCTCCTGACCTGTAGATAATGGGCTCTCTTCTTCTCTCCTGACCTGTAGATAATGGGCTCTCTTCTCCTCTCCTGACCTGTAGATAATGGGCTCTCTTCTTCTCTCCTGACCTGTAGATAATGGGCTCTCTTCTCTTCTCCTGACCTGTAGATAATGGGCTCTCTTCTCTTCTCCTGACCTGTAGATAATGGGCTCTCTTCTCCTCTCCTGACCTGTAGATAATGGGCTCTCTTCTCTTCTCCTGACCTGTAGATAATGGGCTCTCTTCTCTTCTCCTGACCTGTAGATAATGAACTCTCTTCTCTTCTTTCCTGACCTGTAGATAATGGGCTCTCTTCTCTTCTCCTGACCTGTAGATAATGGGCTCTCTTCTTCTCTCCTGACCTGTAGATAATGGGCTCTCTTCTTCTCTCCTGACCTGTAGATAATGGGCTCTCTTCTCTTCTCCTGACCTGTAGATAATGGGCTCTCTTCTCTTCTCCTGACCTGTAGATAATGGGCTCTCTTCTTCTCTCCTGACCTGTAGATAATGGGCTCTCTTCTTCTCTCCTGACCTGTAGATAATGGGCTCTCTTCTCCTCTCCTGACCTGTAGATAATGAACTCTCTTCTCCTCTCCTGACCTGTAGATAATGGGCTCTCTTCTCCTCTCCTGACCTGTAGATAATGAGCTCTCTTCTCTTCTCCTGACCTGTAGATAATGAACTCTCTTCTCCTCTCCTGACCTGTAGATAATGGGCTCTCCTCTCCTCTCCTGACCTGTAGATAATGGGCTCTCTTCTCCTCTCCTGACCTGTAGATAATGAGCTCTCTTCTCTTCTCCTGAGCTGTAGATAATGAACTCTCTTCTCCTCTCCTGACCTGTAGATAATGGGCTCTCTTCTCCTCTCCTGACCTGTAGATAATGGGCTCTCTTCTCCTCTCCTGACCTGTAGATAATGAGCTCTCTTCTCTTCTCCTGACCTGTAGATAATGAACTCTCTTCTCCTCTCCTGACCTGTAGATAATGGGCTCTCCTCTCCTGACCTGTAGATAATGGGCTCTCTTCTCCTCTCCTGACCTGTAGATAATGAGCTCTCTTCTCTTCTCCTGAGCTGTAGATAATGGGCTCTCCTCTCCTCTCCTGACCTGTAGATAATGGGCTCTCTTCTCCTCTCCCGACCTGTAGATAATGGGCTCTCTTCTCTTCTCCTGACCTGTAGATAATGGTCTCTCTTCTTCTCTCCTGACCTGTAGATAATGGGCTCTCTTCTCCTCTCCTGACCTGTAGATAATGAACTCTCTTCTCCTCTCCTGACCTGTAGATAATGGGCTCTCTTCTCCTCTCCTGACCTGTAGATAATGAGCTCTCTTCTCTTCTCCTGACCTGTAGATAATGAACTCTCTTCTCCTCTCCTGACCTGTAGATAATGGGCTCTCCTCTCCTCTCCTGACCTGTAGATAATGGGCTCTCTTCTCCTCTCCTGACCTGTAGATAATGAGCTCTCTTCTCTTCTCCTGAGCTGTAGATAGTGGGCTCTCCTCTCCTCTCCTGACCTGTAGATAATGGGCTCTCTTCTCCTCTCCCGACCTGTAGATAATGAGCTCTCTTCTCTTCTCCTGACCTGTAGATAATGAACTCTCTTCTCCTCTCCTGACCTGTAGATAATGAACTCTCTTCTCCTCTCCTGACCTGTAGATAATGGGCTCTCTTCTCTTCTCCTGACCTGTAGATAATGGGCTCTCTTCTCTTCTCCTGACCTGTAGATAATGGGCTCTCTTCTTCTCTCCTGACCTGTAGATAATGGGCTCTCTTCTTCTCTCCTGACCTGTAGATAATGGGCTCTCTTCTCTTCTCCTGACCTGTAGATAATGGGCTCTCCTCTCCTCTCCTGACCTGTAGATAATGAACTCTCTTCTCCTCTCCTGACCTGTAGATAATGGGCTCTCTTCTCCTCTCCTGACCTGTAGATAATGGGCTCTCTTCTCCTCTCCTGACCTGTAGATAATGAGCTCTCTTCTCTTCTCCTGACCTGTAGATAATGGGCTCTCTTCTTCTCTCCTGACCTGTAGATAATGGGCTCTCTTCTCTTCTCCTGACCTATAGATAATGGGCTCTCTTCTCCTCTCCTGACCTGTAGATAATGGGCTCTCTTCTCCTCTCCTGACCTGTAGATAATGGGCTCTCTTCTTCTCTCCTGACCTGTAGATAATGGGCTCTCTTCTCTTCTCCTGACCTGTAGATAATGGTCTCTGTTCTCCTCTCCTCTCCTGACCTGTAGATAATGGGCTCTCTTCTCTTCTCCTGACCTGTAGATAATGGGCTCTCTTCTCTTCTCCTGACCTGTAGATAATGGGCTCTCTTCTTCTCTCCTGACCTGTAGATAATGGGCTCTCTTCTTCTCTCCTGACCTGTAGATAATGGGCTCTCTTCTCTTCTCCTGACCTGTAGATAATGGGCTCTCTTCTCCTCTCCTGACCTGTAGATAATGAGCTCTCTTCTCTTCTCCTGACCTGTAGATAATGGGCTCTCTTCTTCTCTCCTGACCTGTAGATAATGAACTCTCTTCTCTTCTCCTGACCTGTAGATAATGGGCTCTCTTCTCCTCTCCTGACCTGTAGATAATGGGCTCTCTTCTCCTCTCCTGACCTGTAGATAATGAACTCTCTTCTCCTCTCCTGACCTGTAGATAATGGGCTCTCTTCTTCTCTCCTGACCTGTAGATAATGGGCTCTCTTCTTCTCTCCTGACCTGTAGATAATGAACTCTCTTCTCTTCTCCTGACCTGTAGATAATGAACTCTCTTCTTCTCTCCTGACCTGTAGATAATGGGCTCTCTTCTCTTCTCCTGACCTGTAGATAATGGGCTCTCTTCTTCTCTCCTGACCTGTAGATAATGGGCTCTCTTCTCTTCTCCTGACCTGTAGATAATGGGCTCTCTTCTCCTCTCCTGACCTGTAGATAATGAGCTCTCTTCTCCTCTCCTGACCTGTAGATAATGGGCTCTCTTCTCCTCTCCTGACCTGTAGATAATGGGCTCTCTTCTTCTCTCCTGACCTGTAGATAATGGGCTCTCTTCTCTTCTCCTGACCTGTAGATAATGAACTCTCTTCTCCTCTCCTGACCTGTAGATAATGGGCTCTCTTCTCTTCTCCTGACCTGTAGATAATGAACTCTCTTCTTCTCTCCTGACCTGTAGATAATGGGCTCTCTTCTCTTCTCCTGACCTGTAGATAATGGGCTCTCTTCTTCTCTCCTGACCTGTAGATAATGGGCTCTCTTCTCTTCTCCTGACCTGTAGATAATGGGCTCTCCTCTCCTGTCTGATTTGCTGTGGTGTCATGGTATAAAGTGCCTGTGGCCCCCATATATCGCCCCCTATGGTCAGTAGTAATCAGAATGCCCCCAGTCCTCCTCAGTGGGATGTCCATATACTGACACTCTTCTCTCCATGTTCTCTCTCGTATGGCTGTAGCCGGGTTCCTCCTGGATAGCTAAGTGCCTGAGATACGACTGTACAAACACCTCAGTAGGACCGCTCTTAATGACCTCAGCCATCAACTGCCCCCCCTTTAATGAGACCGAATGTATAAAGGTCAGTGGAACGATTCTCATCCTATCCGTGCCAACTGACCCTCTGCTGACTTTCTCCTGCATGCTCCAAATCGGATAATGGCAGGGCTGACACCTGGCACCTCGGGGGCCCTCCTCCTTTCCGGTGACACCTGGCACCTCAGGGGCCCTCCTCCTTTCCGGTGCTGTGGCCCAGGAGCTGGTTAATCTGATTGGCTTAGCCTTAGTGCTGTCTGTGTCCTGTAAGGCTCCTCAACTGCTGGTGTCCAACCAGATGATGTATAAATGATTTCAAATCAGATTTCCATGGATGCTGAGCGTGTGAATTATATGTAAGGGTGGGATAGGGGACCCGAGGAGCCGGTGTCAGCCCTGCCTGCTTGTAATATGTATGTGTCACTCTCACCTAGGAATGGGTACCGGTAGAGGCATCACCGCGGGTCACAGGCCAGAGACTCTTCGGGGGAATCTATATGGACATTGTACAAACCTGCTAGGATCAGGAGAACCCCAAAGCCTCTACCTACCCATTAGAAGTCCCTCTGCCTTGTATATTGTGTATTAGACCCGTCCTACCTCTCCCAGACAGAATCTGGGTCCCGACTTAGAGAACGATCTCTTATCATCCATATCCCTGGATATCATCCTATATTTCCTCCTCACCCAAACTACACATACCAAGGAGAAAAGAACCATCGTCTCCCCTGCAGATGGTGTGAGTTCCCCACTTACATAGAAATGAAGGGTCTATAATTTTTATCATCAGTGTATTTTATATGATGGAGACAGAATATCAACCAAAATCCAGAGAAATCACACAATACAAATGTTATAAATGGAGTAAAATAAGTATTTGATCCCCTTAGTAGTTGGTGGGGAAACCCTTGTTGGGAAGCACAGAGGTCAGACGTTTCTTGTAGGTGGTGATCAGGTTTCCACACATCTCAGGAGGGATTTTGGTATAGAGGTGGGGGTGTGGTCCAGGGATGGGGGTGTGGTCAGGGGATAGGGGGGTGGTCTGGGGGTGGGGGTTAGGGTTGGTGATCAGGTTTCCACACATCTCAGGAGGGATTTTGGTATAGGGGTGGGGGTGTGGTCCGGGGATAGGGGGTGGTCCAGGGTTGGGGGTGTGGTCAGGGGATAGGGGTGTGGTTTGGGGATGGGGGGTGGTCTGGGGGTGGGGGTTAGGGTTGGTGTTCAGGTTTCCACACATCTCAGGAGGGATTTTGGTATAGAGGTGGGGGTGTGGTCCGGGGATGGGGGTGTGGTCAGGGGATAGGGGGGTGGTCTGGGGATGGGGGTTAGGGTTGGTGATCAGGTTTCCACACATCTCAGGAGGGATTTTGGTATAGGGGTGGGGGTGTGGTCCGGGGATAGGGGGTGGTCCAGGGTTGGGGGTGTGGTCAGGGGATAGGGGTGTGGTTTGGGGATGGGGGGTGGTCTGGGGGTGGGGGTTAGGGTTGGTGTTCAGGTTTCCACACATCTCAGGAGGGATTTTGGTATAGGGGTGGGGGTGTGGTCCGGGGATAGGGGGTGGTCCAGGGTTGGGGGTGTGGTCAGGGGATAGGGGTGTGGTTTGGGGATGGGGGGTGGTCTGGGGGTGGGGGTTAGGGTTGGTGATCAGGTTTCCACACATCTCAGGAGGGATTTTGGTATAGAGGTGGGGGTGTGGTCCGGGGATGGGGGTGTGGTCAGGGGATAGGGGGGTGGTCTGGGGATGGGGGTTAGGGTTGGTGATCAGGTTTCCACACATCTCAGGAGGGATTTTGGTATAGGGGTGGGGGTGTGGTCCGGGGATAGGGGGTGGTCCAGGGTTGGGGGTGTGGTCAGGGGATAGGGGTGTGGTTTGGGGATGGGGGGTGGTCTGGGGGTGGGGGTTAGGGTTGGTGTTCAGGTTTCCACACATATCAGGAGGGATTTTGGTATAGAGGTGGGGGTGTGGTCCGGGGATGGGGGTGTGGTCAGGGGATAGGGGGGTGGTCTGGGGATGGGGGTTAGGGTTGGTGATCAGGTTTCCACACATCTCAGGAGGGATTTTGGTATAGGGGTGGGGGTGTGGTCCGGGGATAGGGGGTGGTCCAGGGTTGGGGGTGTGGTCAGGGGATAGGGGTGTGGTTTGGGGATGGGGGGTGGTCTGGGGGTGGGGGTTAGGGTTGGTGATCAGGTTTCCACACATCTCAGGAGGGATTTTGGTATAGAGGTGGGGGTGTGGTCCGGGGATGGGGGTGTGGTCAGGGGATAGGGGGGTGGTCTGGGGATGGGGGTTAGGGTTGGTGATCAGGTTTCCACACATCTCAGGAGGGATTTTGGTATAGGGGTGGGGGTGTGGTCCGGGGATAGGGGGTGGTCCAGGGTTGGGGGTGTGGTCAGGGGATAGGGGTGTGGTTTGGGGATGGGGGGTGGTCTGGGGGTGGGGGTTAGGGTTGGTGTTCAGGTTTCCACACATATCAGGAGGGATTTTGGTATAGAGGTGGGGGTGTGGTCCGGGGATGGGGGTGTGGTCAGGGGATAGGGGGGTGGTCTGGGGATGGGGGTTAGGGTTGGTGATCAGGTTTCCACACATCTCAGGAGGGATTTTGGTATAGGGGTGGGGGTGTGGTCCGGGGATAGGGGGTGGTCCAGGGTTGGGGGTGTGGTCAGGGGATAGGGGTGTGGTTTGGGGATGGGGGGTGGTCTGGGGGTGGGGGTTAGGGTTGGTGTTCAGGTTTCCACACATCTCAGGAGGGATTTTGGTATGGGGATGTGGGGGGTGGTCTGGGGGTGTGGGTGTGGTCCAGGGGTGGGGGTGTGGTCAGGGGATAGGGGTGTGGTTTGGAGGTGGTCTGGGGGTGGGGGTTAGGGTTGGTGATCAGGTTTCCACACATCTCAGGAGGGATTTTGGTATAGGGGTGGGGGTGTGGTCCGGGGATAGGGGGTGGTCCAGGGTTGGGGGTGTGGTCAGGGGATAGGGGTGTGGTTTGGGGATGGGGGGTGGTCTGGGGGTGGGGGTTAGGGTTGGTGTTCAGGTTTCCACACATCTCAGGAGGGATTTTGGTATGGGGATGTGGGGGGTGGTCTGGGGGTGTGGGTGTGGTCCAGGGGTGGGGGTGTGGTCAGGGGATAGGGGTGTGGTTTGGAGGTGGTCTGGGGGTGGGGGTTAGGGTTGGTGATCAGGTTTCCACACATCTCAGGAGGGATTTTGCTCCTCTCTTCTTTACAGATCTTCTCTAAATCCTGAAGGTTTCTTGGCTGTCTCTTGGCAACTCGAAGTTTCAGCTCCTTCCATAAATTTTCTATAGGATTAAGGTCTGGAGACTGGCTAGGCCACTCTATGACCTTCATGTGCTTCTTCTTGAGTCGCTCCTTGGTTGCCTTGGCGATATGTTTTGGGTAATTGTCATGCTGGAAGACCCATCCATGACCCATCTTCAGTATTCTGGATGAGGGAAGAAGGTTCTCATCCAAGATCTTACAATACATGTGTAGCGCCGTTTTACTTTTTAGGGGTGTTATGTGCCTAAAATTTAGGGGCTGGTCTGAGCTATTAGCTGGGCTCAGACCATTCTCCTTGCTAGGTATTGCTTCTGCCTATGTGATGCTGCCTGGTGTATGGTTCCCTGCGGCCTGTAGGTGGCGCTGTCACATCAGGTCAGGGTTGAGCCAGAGGTGGCATTACTACGCCTTGGGGTGTCCTCTCTCGGCAGGGCCTGCTGTTATAAGGGGGGGAAGGGCTCTCTGATCTCTGGAAGTCACAAAGGAAGGGGGGGGGGGGCTTTGAGCTAATAAGGGTCTCTAAGAGGGGGGTACTGACTGCTGATTTAATGTGTGGTATCCAAACATTAGATCAGCAGCACCCCCCTTGGAGACCCCCATTAGCTCACAGCCCCCCTTATATCAATGCCCCCCCCCTCATCAGTGCGGCCTATCTGTGTCCATCATTGCCGCCTATCAGTGGCGCACATCAGTGCAGCCCTATAAGTGCCACTTCATCTGTGCCCATCATTGCCACCTATCTGTGCCATCTTTCAGTGCCACCCTTCAGTGTGTGCCACCTATCAGTGCCACCCTTCAGTGTGTGCCACCTATCAGTGCCATCTTTCAGTGTGTGCCACCTATCAGTTCCAGCCATCAGTGCGTGCCACCTATCAGTGCCATCTTTCAGTGCCAGCCATCCATGCGTGCCACCTATCAGTGCCATCTTTCGGTGCCAGCTATCACTGCGTGCCACCTATCAGTGCCAGCCATCAGTGCATGCCACCTATCAGTGCCCATCCATCAGTGCCACTGCCAGTTATCAGTCCCAGCCATCAGTCAGTGCCACCTTTTTAGTGCCCATCAGCCAGTGCCATCTATCAGTGTGTCACATGACATTAAAAAAAAGTATTGGTAATCGGTATCGGTGAGTACTTGAAAAAAAGTATCGGTACTTGTACTCGGTTTTAAAAAAGTGGTATCGGGACAACCCTACTAATAATTATCATAAATGAATATGAAAGTAAATAATCACATAAAGAGTAAATACATATATAGGGGATAGTCCTATAGGTGATCCACTAAGGGTGCATAAAATACCATAGATTTAAAGATAAAACATTCAGTAGGTAAAATAAAATGGGAATAATGCTGCTAATGGGCATATCATATACTGGATCAGCACAAATGTTCCTGAAAAGAAAAGAAAATATATATCAGGCTCCAATATGGGGAGTCCATATATCAATGTCTATAGGTAATAAAGGTGACGGTATCCCAGGGAAGGAAGACGTTGAGGGGATAACAATCCTGATGGTGGAAAGATGAAGGAGCCTAGGATTAGAAGATAATAAAAGATGGGGACTCTTACCATGTGATGTGGACCCAGACACCTGTTAGGGGTGGGACTAAGGAGCAAAGGTAAGAGTGACGATCCTGTAGCTTCTCCTGATGTCTGTGTCTTTTTTAGGGCTGCAACTAACGATTATTTTCATAATCGATTAGTTGGCCGATTGTTTCGATTAATCGAGTAATCGGTTAATAAACTTAAAAAAACAAAAAAAAGGTAATTTTGCTGCGATTTGCATTTTTTTTTTTGCCCAATTTGTTGTTGGGCAGATTACAAAACACAAATTGCCGCAAAAACACATTACATGCTTTTCTGCAGCTTCTCCATTGAAGTATATTAAACCCAAAAAACAAAATGGCACCGTTTTGCATTAAAAAAAGTCCTTGCCCTTTCCAGATACGCAGCAGCTGAAAAAATCATGGATGTGAACGTGTCCCATAGGAAACCATGTAAATGAACAGTAGTGTGTTTCTGAAAAAAGCACCAAAAAACACAGAGGTGTGACCCAGGCCTGAGATGTTTAGTAACATAATGGGGTTAAAAAAACTAAAATTAGTACAAAAAGAGCAAATAATCGCTACTGAAAGGGGTTCATTTTTTACCGTGGGACAGTGAAAGTCATATTTACAGTAGCGATTTGCTCTTTTTGTACTATAAAGGGCTATTTTTTTTTTTTTAACCCCATTATGTTACTGGCTGATTAATCGATTATGAAAATTGTAATCGATTAATTTCATAATCGATTAGTTGTCGATTAATCGATTAGTTGTTTCGGCCCTAGTCTTGTTAGTTCACCATTACATCTGTCCATTCATTCCCGGGATCCTTCCACCACAAACACGAAAGCTGAGCACGCAGCTACTCTCATGGGTCTCAGAGAGTGGCAGGAATTCCCCTCCAGAGGTTTAACAGCATAAAAAATGCATAAAAAATGGAAAAAATAAGAAAAGAAGCCTCCACAAGGCATAGATCAATATGACAAAGGACTTTAATTAAAAAAAGTGTAGCAGTCCACTGGGACGAAATGCATAGGGTCCTACGTATGCTGCCTGTACTGCGCCCTTATCCATATTTGTGATTAGGGATGAGCTTCGAGTTCGAGTCGAACATTGCCTGTTCGCCGAACAGCGAACAAATTGGGGTGTTCGCGGCAAATTTGAAAAATCTATGGGAGAAATCTAAAGTGCTAATTATAAAGGCTAATATGCAAGTTATTGTCCTAAAAAGTGTTTGGGGACCCGGGTCCTGCCCCAGGGGGGAGTGTTTGGGGACCCGGGTCCTGCCCCCAGGGGGGAGTGTTTGGGGACCCGGGTCCTGCCCCAGGGGAGTGTTTGGGGACCCGGGTCCTGCCCCCAGGGGGGAGTGTTTGGGGACCCGGGTCCTGCCCCAGGGGAGTGTTTGGGGACCCGCGTCCTGCCCCAGGGGAGTGTTTGGGGACCCGCGTCCTGCCCCAGGGGAGTGTTTGGGGACCCGGGTCCTGCCCCCAGGGGGGAGTGTTTGGGGACCCGGGTCCTGCCCCAGGGGAGTGTTTGGGGACCCGGGTCCTGCCCCAGGGGAGTGTTTGGGGACCCGGGTCCTGCCCCAGGGGACATGTATCAATGCAAAAAGAAGTTTTAAAAACGGCCGTTTTTTCGGGAGCAGTGATTTTAATAATGCTTAAAGTGAAAAAATAAAAGTGAAATATTCCTTTAAATTTCGTACCTGGGGGGTGTGTATAGTATGCCTGTAAAGTCGCGCTTGTTTCCCAGGCTTAGAACTGTCCCTGCAAAAAATGTCATTTTTGAAAGAAAAAAATGCATTTAAAACTGACTCGCGGCTATTAATGAATTGTCGGCTCCCGGCAATACATACAAAAGTCATTGATAAAAAAAAAAAAAAAAGCGTGGGGGTTCCCCAGAATTCTATTACCAGGCCCTTCAGGTCTGGAATGGATATTAAGGGGAACCCCGCCGCAAATTTAAAAAAAAATGACGTGGGGTTCCCCCAAATATCCATTCCAGGCCCTTCAGATCTGGCATGGATTTTAAGGGGAACTCCACCCCAAATGTAAAAAAAAATGGCGTGGAGTCCCCCTAAAAATCCATACCAGACCCCTTATCCGAGCACGCAACCTGGCCGGCCGCAGGGGAAAAGGGGGGGACGAGAGAGCGGCCCCCCCTCCCTCCTGAACCGTACCAGGCCACATGCCCTCAACATGGGGAGGATGTCCCCATGTTGATGGGGACAAGAGCCTCATCCCCACAACCCTTGCCCGGTGGTTGTGGGGGTCTGCGGGCGGGGGGCTTATCGGAATCTGGAAGACCCCTTTAACAAAGGGGACCCCCAGATCCCGGCTCCCCCCCTATGTGAATTGGTAAGGGGTACATTGTACCCCTACCATTTCACGAAGAAAGCGTAAAAAAATGTTTAAAAAAAACACACAAACACCTTGAAAAAGTCCTTTATTTAAAAAACAAAAAAAAACAAAACATTCCAGCGGTGAAATCCAGTGTCCCGCGGCGATCCCGATGTCCAGCGCTGTCCTTCATTGGTTGTGCCTGAGCGGACCTGATGGGGAACTCCCTCTCAGTATTTTAAATGTATAGACCCGCCCCTTCTAAAGTTAGGGGGACTCCACGCCATTTTTTTTTTAAATTTGGGGTGGAGTTCCCCTTAAAATCCATGCCAGATCTGAAGGGCCTGGAATGGATATTTGGGGGAACCCCACGTCAATTTTTTTTTTAATTTGCGGCGGGGTTCCCCTTAATATCCATTCCAGACCTGAAGGGCCTGGTAATTGAATTCTGGGGAACCCCCACGCTTTTATTTTTTTTTTTTATCAATGACTTTTCTCTGTATTGCCGGGAGCCGACAATTCATTAATAGCCGCGAGTCAGTTTTAAATGCATTTTTTTCTTTCAAAAATGACATTTTTTGCAGGGACAGTTCTAAGCACGGGAAACATGCGCCACTTTACAGGCATATCATACACACCCCCCAGGTACGAAATTTAAAGGAATATTTCACTTTTATTTTTTCATTTTAAGCATTATTAAAATCACTGCTCCCGAAAAAACGGCTGTTTTTAAAACTTTTTAGGACAATAACTTGCATATTAGCCTTTATAATTAACACTTTAGATTTCGAACGTTCGAGTCCATTGTATTTAATAGGGTTCTAAAGTTCACACAAACATTTTGTCTGTTCGCAGGTTCTGGTGCGAACCGAACAGGGGGGTGTTCGGCTCATCCCTGTTTGTGATCACCTGTAGGAATCGCTGGATTTTTACTCTACATGAGATTTTATTTTTTGTCTTTTAACTTTTTTTAATTAAAGTCCTCTTACCTTCGCTCTTTAGACCCACCCCTAATGGGTCCACATCACATGGTAAGAGTCCCCATCTTTTATTATCATCTAATCCTAGGCTCCCCAAGGGGTCCCTCTCCTTCATCTTTTCACCATCAGGATTGTTATCCCCTCAACATCTTCCTTCCCTGGGATACCGTCACCTTTATTACCTATAGACATTGATATATGGACTCCCCATATTGGAGCCTGATATATATTTTCTTTTCTTTTCAGGAACATTTGTGCTGATCCGGTATATGATATGCCCATTAGCAGCATTATTCCCATTTTATTTTACCTACTGAATGTTTTATCTTTAAATCTATGGTATTTTATGCACCCTTAGTGGATCACCTATAGGACTATCCCCTATATATGTATTTACTCTTTTTGTGATTGTAGCGGCCTCACCCCCTCTTTTTGGTCTAGGGGTATGTTGTACGTGAGGGTGAGATGCGCTACGGCCCATGTCCTCCCCATTGCAGCAGGTGAGGTGAAGGCCAGTACCAAGTATTCTTCTCGGGCCTGTGTGTTTCTATTCACAACCACATCTTGCTGTGCTGACTCTCCCCTTCACTCCCATCAACCAGAGTTCCACACATACCGATAAGGATCCAACACTTGTTTTATTGTAACACACAATAAACAGTTCTTAGTCAGCCAACTGGTTGAGATCCATAAACAGTTCAATACGGTGGGGTGAGCAGGTCGAGGCACTGCCCTAATGATAAAACTAAACCACTGTGGTTTCACCAGCGGTTGCTATAGCCATTGGCTAAAGAGAGGAACTTGAAACTTGTGAGTCTCTACCAGCGACTCTGAAGAACATGAATTGGAGTACCTTCGCTGCGTTGTGGCCCCTGTCAGGGGGAAGATGTCCCTCCAAGGGAGTTACCAGAGGCCCCTCCGTCACTGGGTTGATGCTGCTCCGGACTCTTCAGACGGGTAACCTCTCCGGCCTCCTCACCTCAGACATGGGCCCCATCCACCTCAGGGTCCCTCGGACTCATCCGCCCCTGCGGAGCCCAGTCAAAGTCACTGGGCCCCAGGCCTCCGGCGTAGTACCTCACCCCAGGCTTAAGGTGCCTGGGATGGACGCCAACTCCGCTCCGACCAGGCCTAGGGCGCCTGGGCTGGAACTCCGGATCGCCCGCACCCAGGCCAAGGGGGCCTGGGCGGCGCTCGAGAAGAAGACCTTGTGGTGAGGGCGTCTCTCCCCTTTATCTCCTCCCGTGACGCCACAGCAGGTTCTCCGCCCCCGCTGTACCACCGCCGGAACGGGACAAAAAGGACAGCACTGCGGCAGTGATTCTACCTCGACCTGTGGGAACACCGCCACCCCAGGCCAAGGAGAATAGTACACCACCAAAGTCCTCCACGACTGAAAGTGGTCTAAATCCTCTATGATTTACACACACCTGGGTCATACTACCACCCAGGTGTATCCCCCTAAATTTAGACCCCCGCTACACTATTATTTACTTTCATATTCATTTATGATAATTATTAGTGTAACGGCACCCCAAGTATGAAAGGGGTCAACACCGTTAGGATATTCCCTTTCCAACCACACGACAGCCACCAGACACTCCAACCAGCCGAATAAGACCCCATAAAAATGATTCTCCCCCCAGATACGAGACAACGCTCTGTATTCAAGTTCCAAAACAGGGAATGACTTTATTTTCAAAACACATGGTAACACATTTCTCTTCAAAACCCTTCCCTCCCATCCTTTGGGGAAACAGGGTGGGTTAAACTGTCCAATGACAATGGTGATACAGGTCAGGTGTGTTCAAACTTCTCCTTTGATGAACAGTCTTAGGCAGGAGGGTTGATTCCCCCCCCCCCCCTCCTCACAGAAGACACTTCCACATCCCATAATATGGAGCCAGACGGTTTACCAAGCTCCAATCCACATCATCACAATGAAAGGGCCTGTAGCATAGGTGAGGCTCATTAGCATTACACAAGGAGACAGGAGACATATCAGCCTCTCTTAATTTAACCTGTTGAGTTCATAAAACAGTGAATAGTTCTTTGCAGAAATCCTGGGGAATATGGTGGATAAATATTACAGACCCATTTTAAGCAATCCAAGCCATATTCTCAATGTCCATTGTTTCCTGGCTCACCCTGTGTCCAAAGTGACCCCCATGTCACACATCTCCCCTTTCGGCAGGAGACTAACAGAGGAGGGGACCCCAGACGGGTTGACTCCGAAGTTAGTCCATAGTTCCATTCTTCTAATGCCGGTATCCCCACAGTACCCCAAATCAATTGTTCCAAGCAGAGCATTACTTACCCAGCCAACCTCTGCCTCTCTTAGAGAACATACCCACCGCTGGGGAGAGGCCTGGACTGGCCCTTCTCCCTGGAGTCCTTTCAGCCACTGGAGAGAAGACAGGGTGACTAGGCTCAGTCCGTCATGCTGTTGGGGATCCGGGCCGACTGCCCAGCCTCCCTGGGGTATACAAGTGGAGACTGAAGTCCCATCCACTTGTGGTAGGTGAAAATCCCCCAGTGCATTCAAAGCAAGTCTGACATTCTCCTGTCCCAGTGTCACACCATTTTCTGGGGTTGTGTCAGTGAGGACCGAAGTCCCATCCAGTACCACAGGAACTCCCTCTTCCGTTAGTTGAGAGCAGAGGCCAGTAGCATTCTGCTCTGCTGCCAGTGATTCAGCTGGGAGTAACAGCTTTACTACCTTAGCTGGTTGCTGGGGAGAGGGGCCAACTGCCCCGGCTCCCTGAAACTCCACAGTTTTTTCCGGTGCTGGGCAGAGGTTGCTATCACTCTGCCCGGTTGCCAGCACTTCTGCTGGGAACTCCACACCATCTGCTCTGGCTACCTGTTGGGGAGGGAAAATGGCTGCTTCTCCTCCCTGCATCTCCGAAATCCACTCGGAAGGAGGAACCATCACCTTCTCACCTCGGGCCTCCAAAACTGCCACCGGTGTAGAGCAGGGGTCTGCAGTACTTTGTCCTGCTGCCAGTACTTGAGCAGGCGATGCATAATCCCTAACATCCTCTGAATAGCCCATTAAGTCCATACCTTCTGCAATCTGTGGCTGGGAAGATGAGCCAACTGCCCTAGCTCCCTGGAACTCCATATCATCCACTTCGGCTTTAGGGATGGCAATCTTCAGATATTCCACTGCCGATCCTTCAGCCAGGCTAGCTCCCTGGAACTCCATATCATCCACTTCGGTTTTAGGGGTGGCAATCTTCAGATTTTCCACTGCCGATTCTTCAGCCAGGCTAGCTCCCTGGAACTCCATATCATCCACTTCGGCTTTAGGGACGGCAATCTTCAGATTTTCCACTGCCGATTCTTCAGCCAGGATTTCATAGTTGTCAACTGGTATTTCCTGATAGTCCCAGGCAAAGGGGGCCCCATCCTGCTGCTGAGCAGAGTCTAGCAGCTGTTTGTAGGCAATCTCCAGCTCCCATTCCTGAACGGCCAGAAACTCCAAATCTTCCTGTGCCCAGTGCCCTTCCGAGACATTCAGTCTTCGCTCTCTGTGCTCCATTATTTCCTCCAAACGCCACTCCCGATCACTCCCAAAGTCAGGGTCACTGGACAGCCTCCAATACAACAATCCCAGGCCATCATAGTCAAAGCCTTCCGTGGGGCTGTCATCCGCTGACCATGGGCACTCTTGGGCTACATACCACCGGAGGGCTCTGTAGCTCTCATCCAACCGCATCTCTGCCCGGATCAGCCTGCTTAACTCAGTTGTCCACTCCTGCTTTGGTTGTTCCCCCAAAAACGGCATTCGTACATCATACTGGGACCAGTACCTTACATAGATGGAGGGGAGAACCTTTCCCTGGTGTTGCTGCTTGAGAGCAAGCGCTTTCTTCCAGAGTTCGCAGCGGATCGAATCAGACCATCCCAGCAGGACCTCCTCTGATACTGGTCCTCTATGCTGTATCTGCATCTCTTGTAACCTCCTTCTGACTTCCTCTTCCATGGCGGCTGGTATCTGTACCTCTCCTCTCCTTGCAGTTGGTGCTGCTGTGACTTCTGCTGCTGCAGCACCTTTTTGATGTAGCCAATTTGCGTCCACAGCCGCTATAACTAGGTCTATGATCTCCGCTGGAGGGTTAGGACCATACTGTGCCAGTCTTAGTTTAACAGCCCGATCAAAACTTGCCTCTTCGGGTGTCCTGTCTGTTACGCTGGGCCTTTCGGTTCCATCCATTTCAACTAGTTCTCTGATAATGTCCCTCTTCTTACGGTTGTTGGCCGGTCTTCCCCGGTTCTCCAGTAAGTCTTTGAGGGTGGAGAGCTTTAGCCGTTCATACTGTGCCTCCATTGTCCTGTGTCCTCTTGTAGCTGTCCTTCCGGCTGTGGAATCATCCCACTGCTTGCCAACAATTGTAACGGCACCCCAAGTGTGAAAAGGGTTAACACCGTTAGGATATTCCCTTTCCAACCACACGACAGCCACCAGACACTCCAACCAGCCGAATAAGACCCCATACAAATGATTCTCCCCCCAGATACGAGACAACGCTCTGTATTCAAGTTCCAAAACAGGGAATGCCTTTATTTTCAAAACACATGGTAACACATTTCTCTTCAAAACCCTCCCCTCCCATCCTTTGGGGAACAGGGCGGGTTAAACTGTCCAATGACAATGGTGATACAGGTCAGGTGTGTTCAAACTTCTCCTTTGATAAACAGTCTTAGGCAGGAGGGGTGATTCCCCCCCCTCCCTCCTCACAGAAGACACTTCCACATCCCATAATATGGAGCCAGCCGGTCTACCAAGCTCCAATCCACATCATCACAATGAAAGGGCCTGTAGCATAGGTGAGGCTCATTAGCATTACACAAGGAGACACATCAGCCTCTCTTAATTTAACCTGTTGAGTTCATAAAACAGTGAATAGTTCTTTGCAGAAATCCTGGGGAATATGGTGGATAAATATTACAGACCCATTTTAAGCAATCCAAGCCATATTCTCAATGTCCATTGTTTCCTGGCTCACCCTGTGTCCAAAGTGACCCCCATGTCACAATTAGCGCTGCACTTTTTACTTTCCATGTTCTATGTGTTTAGTGCTGGCTTCTCCCTTCCTTTCGCTTAGCAGAGCGGTACTTCCTTCCCATTTACACTTTGGCCTGGACCTTTATCAGAGAAACAATCGCAAAGCCTCACGTTTCCCCCTCCGTGTGAGAGATCGATTGAATGACCACGTTCACCATACTGAAAAGGAGCATGCCACTAAAGTTGCCAGACATTTAATGAGATTCATGATTCACTTCCTTGATACAAACACGGGGTATAGAAAGAATTCTCACACCTAGACGAGGAGGGGACAGTTTGGGGATATGTGGTGTGAATGTGAAGTCTATTGGATATTTCATTTACAAACCAGAATTCCAAAAGGTTTAAACTCTGAATGGGATTTAACCCTTTATTAGGATTGACCAATCAATAGATAAATGCCATTGATTCATCTTGGCATGTCGGTTTACTGATCAGAATATGTACACACCGGCCGGGCACATACATGTCATTTGTGATGATCAATAATATTTACAGTTCATAGTTTATAATTCTCCTCCTCTCACTATGAATTTCGTGGCGGCAGATCTGTAAGCACATATTCCGGTATTTATACCTGTATTGTGTACATTGATGTCCTCAGGATAGATCCTCCACACTTTCATGTTTGCTATGCTTAGAAATGATAGTTTGCTCCTGTACTGGTTTATGTTTTTAGAATGATGCTTGTTAAAATCGCATTGTTCATATTATATCAAATGTTGTTTGAATTTGGTTGTGCATGATGGGAACTTGAAAAAGGAAATGTGAGTGTGGAATTGGACACACCTGAGTTTAATTTTAAAATCTATTTACATCGGGATAACTCACATTTCCATATGGTATTGACAAAGCACGTTTACGTGTGAAACGCGTCTGCCTTTTTTCCCCCCTTCCTGTATGGATTGTTTTTACATAATAAAGCTGTGATGAACCCTCTGTCCTCAAACAGATCTAAGTCCGCCATCAATGCTTCCTCTGTCCAGATCCAGCATCTTCCAAGATTTTTTTAGCCCCCCCCCCAGTCACCAGACAACACCTCAGTGTAGGGCAAAAACCAGCAGACTCTTTATTCAAGCACATGTTCACATATATCTCACTTCAAAACACTCCCCCCACCCTTGGGAAACAGGGCGGGTTAAACTGTCCAATGACAGTGGTGATACAGGTCAGGTGTGTTCCAACGTCTTAGGAGGGGGGCTGTTGGAGGAATCTCCCCTCCCTCTTTCCCCACAGCAAAACACTTACACATCCCATAATAGTTGAGGCATCAGACACAATAGACAATAGAATAGTCACACCCCATCCATCACAGCAAATAGTCCAACAGCATGACACACAATATATACAATGTATACAGCCTGACACACAATATATACAATGTATAGAGCATTGAGTCTGACTAGCACAGATCATAGTGGGGGGTCTCATTCATGTGCCCCTATTAGAGACACAGGGTGATCTACACATAAGAGGTGTCGGGGAAGCTGGACAAGGAGCCTCCAAAACTCTCCAGGGCAAGCTGAGCCGCACCAACCCCCCACCCAAAGTCACTCCTGTCACAAAAGCCGTTTTGCATTACATGGGAGTGCTGCCATTTGTCTAACTTCCTGGCATGGTGGATTTCCAACTTGCTCCGCCTTAGATTCTGGGAAATCGTTCCTTTCCTATGACTGGGTGGTGGAGATGAGCTGGGTGAGGTCTACAGATCCCTGATTGCTCAGAGAATTTGATCCCAACTGGAGTTGATGCTCCCCGTCAGCATTCTGGACCTTAGAGCCATAAGATTGACCATTCTCCTACATGGTCACCCAGAAAGGGTGCAGACAGAGGAACAACACAATAATTGTGGCTTACACAAACCACCAAAGGGGGTCCCAGGAGTCGGGGGGTGTGTCAGAAGTCGGGGGGGTAGTCGGTGGGGTGTCAGAAGTCGTGGGGGAGTCGGTGGGGTGTCAGAAGTCGGGGGGGTGTCAGAAGCTGGGGGGGAGTCGGTGGGGTGTCAGAAGTCGGTGGGGTGTCAGAAGCCGGGGGGGAGTCGGTGGGGTGTCAGGAGTCGGTGGGGTGTCAGGAGTCGGGGGGTGCCAGGAGTCGGTGGGGTGTCAGGAGTCGGTGGGGTGCCAGGAGTTGGTGGGGTGCCAGGAGTCGGTGGGATGTCAGAAGCCGGGGGGAGTCGGTGGGGTGTCAGGAGTCGGTGGGGGGTCAGGAGTCGGTGGGGTGCCAGGAGTCGGTGGGGTGTCAGAAGTCGGGGGGGTGTCAGAAGCTGGGGGGGAGTCGGTGGGGTGTCAGAAGTCGTGGGGTGTCAGAAGCCGGGGGGGGGAGTCGGTGGGGTGTCAGGAGTCGGTGGGGTGCCAGGAGTCGGGGGTGCCAGGAGTCGGTGGGGTGCCAGGAGTCGTGGGGTGCCAGGAGTCGGTGGGGTGTCTGAAGTCGGTGGGGTGTCAGGAGTCGGGGGGTGCCAGGAGTCGGGGGGTGCCAGGAGTCGGTGGGGTGTCAGGAGTCGGTGGGGTGCCAGGAGTTGGTGGGGTGCCAGGAGTCGGTGGGGTGTCAGAAGTCGGTGGGGTGTCAGAAGCCGGGGGGGAGTCGGTGGGGTGTCAGGAGTCGGGGGGGTGCCAGGAGTCGGGGGTGCCAGGAGTCGGTGGGGTGCCAGGAGTCGGTGGGGTGTCAGAAGTCGGTGGGGTGTCAGGAGTCGGGAGGGTGCCAGGAGTCGGGGGGGTGCCAGGCGTCGTGGGGTGTCAGGAGTTGGTGGGGTGCCAGGAGTCGGGGGGGAGTCGGTGGGGTGTCAGAAGTCGGTGGGGTGTCAGAAGCCGGGGGGAGTCGGTGGGGTGTCAGGAGTCGGGGGGGGGTGCCAGGAGTTGGGGGGTGTCAGGAGTCGGTGGGGGGTCAGGAGTCGGTGGGGTGCCAGGAGTCGGTGGGGTGCCAGGAGTCGGTGGGGTGTCAGAAGCCGGGGGGGAGTCGGTGGGGTGTCAGGAGTCGGTGGGGTGTCAGGAGTCGGGGGAGGTGCCAGGAGTCGGGGGGTGCCAGGAGTCGGTGGGGTGCCAGGAGTCGGTGGGGTGTCAGAAGCCGGGGGGAGTCGGTGGGGTGTCAGGAGTCGGTGGGGGGTCAGGAGTCGGTGGGGTGCCAGGAGTCGGGGGGGTGTCAGAAGTCGGGGGGGTGTCAGAAGTCGGGGGGTGCCAGGAGTCGGGGGGTGCCAGGAGTTGGTGGGGTGCCAGGAGTCGGTGGGGTGTCAGGAGTCGGTGGGGGGTCAGGAGTCGGTGGGGTGCCAGGAGTCGGGGGGTGTCAGGTGTCGGTGGGGTGTCAGGAGTCGGGAGGGTGCCAGGAGTCGGGGGGTGCCAGGAGTCGGTGGGGTGTCAGGAGTTGGTGGGGTGCCAGGAGTCGGGGGGGAGTCGGTGGGGTGTCAGGAGTTGGTGGGGTGCCAGGAGTCGGGGGGGAGTCGGTGGGGTGTCAGAAGTCGGTGGGGTGTCAGAAGCCGGGGGGAGTCGGTGGGGTGTCAGGAGTCGGGGGGGGGTGCCAGGAGTCGGTGGGGTGCCAGGAGTCGGTGGGGTGTCAGAAGCCGGGGGGGAGTCGGTGGGGTGTCAGGAGTCGTGGGGTGTCAGGAGTCGGGGGAGGTGCCAGGAGTCGGTGGGGTGCCAGGAGTCGGTGGGGTGCCAGGAGTCGGTGGGGTGTCAGAAGCCGGGGGGGAGTCGGTGGGGTGTCAGGAGTCGGTGGGGTGTCAGGAGTCGGTGGGGTGTCAGGAGTCGGGGGAGGTGCCAGGAGTCGGGGGGTGCCAGGAGTCGGTGGGGTGCCAGGAGTCAGTGGGGTGCCAGGAGTCGGTGGGGTGTCAGAAGTCGGGGGGGTGACAGAAGTCGGGGGGAGCCAGAAGTTGAGCGGCCCTGAAGGAAGCGAGTCTGATTCTCTCCTGGGCAGATAAACACATTCCAGCTCTCTGCTATCTACATCCCGGGAGTGGAAATTTCGGTAATAATTGCAATGAAAGTCAATTCACAAAAAAAAAAAAAAACTATTTTGTTAATTATGCTACAGGCTCGTCTCCCGGGGTTCACTAAATGTGAAAAATTAGGCAAGCTGTAGCTGGTGCATTTTCCTCAATACCGCGTGTGACCGGAGTGACTTTGGGTCGGGGGTTTGGGGAACTCAGCTTGCCACACTAGAACCTTGTAAAATGTATATAATGTGTGCTGTCCCATGCTGTTGGACTGTTTGCTGTGATGGTTTGGGGTGGGACTGTATTCTATTGTCTATTGTGTCTGATGCCTAAACTATTATGGGATGTGTAGTGTCTTGCTGTGAGGAAAAAGGGAGGGGGGATTCCTCCAACCCCCCTGCTGAGAAGACTGTGTACTGAGAAGTTGGAACACACCTGACCTAGTGTGGCCATTGTCACCAGTTGTGACGAACCCTCTGTCCTCAAACAGATCTAGGTCCGCCGTTAATGCTTCCTCTGTTCAGATCCAGCGCCGTCCAACAGACAGCACCTCAGTGTAGAGTGGCAAAACAAACTGGTTTTATTATCACACATGGACACACAGATATCTCTCCTCAAAAACACATCCCTCCCACCCTTGGAAAACAGGGCGGGTCCAACTGTCCAATGACAATGGCCAAACAGGTCAGGTGTGTTCAAACTTCTCAATACACAGTCTTCTCAGCAGGGGGGTTGGAGGAATCCCCCCTTCCTTTTTCCTCACAGCAAGACACTACACATACCATAATAGTTTAGGCAGACAGCCACAATAGAATACAGTCCCACCCCAAACCATCACAGCAAATAGTCCAACAGCATGGGACAGCACACATTATATACATTTTACAAGGTTCTAGTGTGGCAAGCTGAGTTCCCCAAACCCCCGACCCAAAGTCACTCCGGTCACACAGTGATTGTTGATGGGGGAGTCCCTCCACTGGAGCTATTGTGTTCTCCCAGTGGGGTGGGGGGGGGGTGCAGGGAGCTGTCCCTGTCGGGAGAACACAATTATTATTGCTAGCAGCTGTAGCCGATGGAAATAATCGCATGCTCAAAACCTGATTGACTTGGGTACCTTCAGCCTGCCCATAGATGGTCCTTGCTGAACCGGCTGAGATTGGAACCATCTATGGCCAGCTTTAGAATTGAACATTTGATTCATCCCCCACACTAAGCATGTTGGCTTCAGCTCAGGGCTCCTGGTTGTCGGGAAGCCAACATCCACCAGCATCCTAGCAACCAGTGATTATCCCCACCCAGCTCCTTCAGCTGTCAGCCGGGGATTTTCCACTGATGGATAAATGTAAGCAAAGAGGTGGGTACAGTGTTGAAAAAAAAAAGCAAAGGGGTTTCCACACAATTCTTACTAGGCCCTTCAGGTCTAAACCAGCAGTGAAAAACAGCCCTGGCATAAGGTCCGCCCCCCAAATTCTATACCAGGCTCTTTTAGGCCATGCAGACCCACCTTCAGACCCCCACAACCACTGGGCCAGGGTTGTGGGGAAGTGGCTCTTGTCTTCAACAACATGGTTCAAGAGGCAGGGGGCACGTGCTGGGATAAGGGTCTGCTATGGATTTTTGGAGGGAACCCCGTGCTTTTTTGCTGGTTGTTAGGATGCCAACAATTGCTTGCTCCCCGACAACAAGTATCCCTGAGATGACCCGTCACATTACTACCAATGCAAAATGTTTCACCTCCAGCCTGAGGGGCGCTTTGCAACAAAATGCGGTGAAAACACAACGTGTTCAATACCGCAAAATGAGAAATCATCGAACGCATTCCTTCCTGACCCGGAGACCTCTGAGATAAATACATGAGAAGGAGTCAAGGCAAAAATTTAGGCCACTATATCAATAGTGATCCCCATAGGTATAGATACACAGATATACAGATATAGTGATCTCTATGGATACAAAGATACGGATATAATGACCTCTATGGATATGGATATAATGATCTCTATGGATACAAAGATACGGATATAATGATCTCATCAGATAGGGATGCAGAGTAACTCATAATGGATGGATTAGGAGTCAGATAGTCGGGTCAGAAGGAGCTGAATCCTGATTGGCTGTGATATATCACTGATCGTGTGAAAGAATTGGTGAATATTGGTTGATTGGCGGAAATTATTTCCTCAGATTTTTCTCTCTCGTCCTCTAGATGGGCGGATATGTCGTTTCCTTCCTGGAGGGATGCTGCAAAACGTGTAAGTAAATTGTCAGCTATGGCGCTGTCATAGGAGGAGCGCAGACAATTTCCCTCCACAATGGCTGGAAGAGTGGTGGGGGGGGGGGGGGCTGTACAAGGCTGGGAATAACTCCTCATTATAATATATATATCACCAAAAGTATTGGGACGCCTCCCTTTACACACACATTAACTTTTATGGCATCCCAGTCTTTGTAGGGTTCAATATTGAGTTCATCCATGTCTTTATGGACCTTGCTTTGTGCACTGGTCCAAATCATTTGGTGGAGGCCGGGGGTTATGGTGTGGGGGGAGGGAGTATTATGGAGTGGGGTCATGGTGTGGGGGGAGGGGGTATTATTGGGTGGGGTCATGGTGTGGGGGGAGGGGGTATTATTGGGTGGGGTCATGGTGTGGGGGGAGGGGGTATTATTGGGTGGGGTCATGGTGTGGGGTTGTTTTTCAGGGGTTGGGCTCCAGTGAAGGGAACTCAAAGTGGTTGTAAACCCTTACAGACCACTTTTACCTACAGGTAAGCCTAGATTAAGGCTTACCTGTAGGTTTAAGAAATATCTCCTAGACTTACACGGGTAAGGATATATTTGGAGAAAAGACTGCACCGATGTGAGCGTGCCGCGAGTGAAGGCTATCGAGCTGTCACTGGCGGCTCCAACACGCACGCTGGCAGTGACGTCATCACAGCTCCGGCCAGTCACAGCGACGGAGCCGCAATACCCGGAAGTTACTCCCGGAGAGATGGCGGCGACGGAGGAGGCAAACGAGGGCCGCTACGGGTGCTTCGATCTCAGGTAAGTACCTCATAATGAGCTAGTATGCTATGCATACTAGCTCATTATGCCTTTGTCTTCTAGGGTGTATTTTTTTTTTTTTTTTTTGGAGGGTTTACTTCTTCTTTAAAGCGTCGGCATACCAAGACGTTTTGGACAATTTCATACTCCCGAATTTGTGGGAGGAGTTTGGGGATGGCCCCTTCCTGTTCCAACATGACTGCCCACCAGTGCACAAAGCAAGGTCCATAAAGACATGGATGAGCGATTTTGGGGTGGACGAACCTGACTGGCTTGCACAGAGTCCTGACCTCAACCCCATAGTCCAGCCCCGAGCCAGGAAGTGTCAGCTCTTGGGGCAAGTCCTGAGTTGGATTTTGTGTGTTTCAGGTAAGGAAGATGGAAAGTTCTGTAAGCGGGTGACGGTCCGGATGACGATCAGGAAGAACGATTGTAGAAGTAACACCCCAGTAAGTACATTGTGAGCTCAGCCCATGAAAGGACTGTCACCCCACCCTCACACCCTCCCTGATCCAGACCGCACCGTGTCCACACATCACTGCCGGGAAACACTTTCAGCAATTCCGGGGCTCGGCGAGGGCACTGGTGCTCAGTGGTGGTTCCTGGGGTTCGGTGAGGGTACCAGGGCTCTGTTCCGGGTTTGGGTTAGGCTACCGAAGCTCGGTATGAGTTCTGGGGCTCTGTGAGGGTACCGTGGTTCAGGAGCTCAGTGGTGGTTCTGGGGGTCGGTGACGGTTCCAGGGCTTGTGGTGAAGCTGACAGTCTTTGTGAATAGCCTTGTTGGTGAGATGTGGCTTCATGTCATGTGACGGTTCCAGGACTCAATAGGAGTTCCGGGCTCGGCAAGGGCACTGAGGCTCGGTGGCGGTTTCAGGGCTTGGTGAGGGTACCGGGGCTAAGTGAAGGTACTGGGGTTTGTGGTAAAGCTGACAGTCTTAGTGAATAGCCTTGTTGTGAGATGTGTCTCCGCAGAGGAGCATCATGTCATGTGACGGTTCCGGGGTTCAGTGGGCTAGGTGGTGGTTCTGGAAATTTATGACGGTTCCAGGGCTTGATGGAAGTTCTGGGCTCGGCGAGGGCAAAGGGGCTCGGCGAGGGTACCGGGGTTCGGCTCGGTGAGGGTTCCGGGACTCGGTGAGGGTTCCGGGGCTCGGCTCAGTGAGAGTCGGGGCTTGGTGACGGTTCTGGGACTCGTGGTGAAGCTGACAGAGTTAGTGAATAGCCTTGTTGTGAGATGTGTCTCCGATCTTCTCCGCAGATGAGCATCATGTCATGTGACGGTTCCGGGGTTCAGTGGGTTAGGTGGTGGTTCTGGAAATTGCTGACGGTTCCAGGGCTTGATGGAAGTTCTGGGCTCGGCGAGGGCAAAGGGGCTCGGCAAGGGCGAAGGGGCTCGGTGAGGGCGAAGGGGTTCGGCTCAGTGAGGGTTCCGGAGCTCGGCGAGGGTTCTGGGGCTCAGCTCAGTGAGGGTTCTGGGACTCGGTAACGGTTCTGGGACTCGTGGTGAAGCGGACAGTCTTAGTGAATAGCCTTGTTGTTGATGTGGCTCCGCTCTCCTCCGCAGGTGAACATCGTGTCATGTGACGGGAAGTGCCCCTCCGCCAGCATCTACAACTACAACATCAATACCTACGCCCGCTTCTGCAAGTGCTGCCGGGAGCTTGGCCTCCAGCGGCGGGTCGTTCCGTTATATTGCACCGGAAACTCCACTTGGGTCAATTATTCCATCCAAGAACCAACAGACTGTTCCTGCCAGTGGTCCTAAATCCAATGGACAGTGAGCAAGGGAGCGGGAGAACC
Source organism: Rana muscosa (assembly GCA_029206835.1). Lineage (NCBI taxonomy): Eukaryota > Metazoa > Chordata > Amphibia > Anura > Ranidae > Rana > Rana muscosa. The sequence continues at coordinate 215,624,015 of CM055119.1, forward strand.
GGGATCAGGTGGAGGGTGGTGGGCTTGTAGTCTGGTCCACCTCGTCAGGACGGTTTCCCAGGAAAAGTGCCAATCTTCTGAATAACTATTTATCGCAGGAACTTGCAGCCAGGCAGACGCTGCCGCATTTCGCTTTCCTTCCACTCCTTAGTCCTAGAATCCATTGACAGCGCCCCCTTCCCCGAGAACTGGAAATGGCGTGTCTGTGTGCGTCCGCTCGCCATGCGTCACCTCTGTGCCAACCACCCTCCACTCACCTGTACACCTCAATGCAGCCAATGGAAAGCCATGCGGGACAGCTGCGGAGAGGACAAGCTTCCAGGTCACCCATCCTCCGCTGAATTCATAATGACCCCCCCCCCACTGTTCCCCTCCTATGACCCATTTCACCATTGGGTGGCGCTGTCGCTCAGTACTGCTGTATAATGTGACCCACAGAGCTTACACTCAAACCCCCCCCACAATGGACTCTGTAAGTTATTGTCTGTAGTCTGCCATTGCAATGCACATGTTGGAAGTAAATTGTATTATTGATGACATGATTGGTCCAAAGAGCCTCACATCATAGGGGGATGGAGAGCACCTGGAGACCGCACATGGGGGGAGGGGAGAGTCAGGCACGATGTCAGAGACCACACACGGGGAGGGGGGTTTGGGGCGGTGCGGGAGATCACACACGGGGGGAGGGGGGAGTCTGGGACAGCACCAGAGACCGCACACAGGGGAGGGGGAGTTTGAGGCGGTGCCGGAGACCGCACACGGGGGGAGTCTGGGACAGCACCAGAGACTGCACACAGGGGAGGGGGGTTTGGGGCGGTGCGGGAGATCGCACATGGGGAGGGGAGAGTCTGGGACAGCACCAGAGACCACACACAGGGGGGATGGATAAAGCCTGGCACAGCACCAGAGACCGCACATGGGTGAAGGGGTGTTTGGGGCAGTGCCGGAGATCACACACACGGGGAGGGGGAATCTGGGACAGCACCAGAGACCGCACATGGGGAGGGGGGTTTGGGGGTGGTGCCGGAGATCACACACGGGGGGAGGGGGAATCTGGGACAGCACCAGAGGCCGCACACGGGGAGGGGGGTTTGGGGGTGGTGCCGGAGATCACACACGGGGGAGGGGGAATCTGGGACAGCACCAGAGACCGCACACGGGGAGGGGGGTTTGGGGCGGTGCCGGAGATAACACACGGGGGAGGGGGAATCTGGGACAGCACCAGAGACCGCACACGGGGAGGGGGGTTTGGGGCGGTGCCGGAGATCACACACGGGGAGGGGGAATCTGGGACAGCACCAGAGACCGCACACGGGGAGGGGGGTTTGGGGCGGTGCCGGAGATCACACACAGGGGAGGGGGAGTCTGGGACAGCACCAGAGACCTCACACAAGGAGGGGGAATCTGGGACAGCACCAGAGACCGCACACAGGGGGAGGGGTGTTTGGGGCGGTGCCGGAGACCGCACACGGGGAGGGGGGTTTGGGGGCGGTGCCGGAGATCACACACGGGGGGAGGGGGAGTCTGGGACAGCACCAGAGACCGCACACAGGGGGGGTGGTAAAGCCTGGCACAGCGCCAGAGACCGCACATGGGTGGAGGGGTGTTTGGGGCGGTGCCGGAGATCACACACGGGGGAGGGGGAATCTGGGACAGCACCAGAGACCGCACACGGGGAGGGGGGTTTCGGGCGGTGCCGGAGATCACACACGGGGGGAGGGGGAGTCTGGGACAGCACCAGAGACCTCACACAAGGAGGGGGAATCTTGGACAGCACCAGAGACCGCACACAGGGGGAGGGGTGTTTGGGGCGGTGCCGGAGACCGCACACGGGGAGGGGGGTTTGGGGGCGGTGCCGGAGATCACACACGGGGGGAGGGGGAGTCTGGGACAGCACCAGAGACCGCACACAGGGGGGGTGGTAAAGCCTGGCACAGCGCCAGAGACCGCACATGGGTGGAGGGGTGTTTGGGGCGGTGCCGGAGATCACACACGGGGGGAGGGGGAATCTGGGACAGCACCAGAGACCGCACACGGGGAGGGGGGTTAGGGGCGGTGCCGGAGATCACACACGGGGGGAGGGGGAGTCTGGGACAGCACCAGAGACCGCACACGGGGAGGGGGGTTTCGGGCGGTGCCAGAGATCACACACGGGGGGAGGGGGAGTCTGGGACAGCACCAGAGACCGCACACGGGGAGGGGGGTTTGGGGCGGTGCCGGAGATCACACACGGGGGGAGGGGGAGTCTGGGACAGCACCAGAGACCGCACACAGGGGGAGGGGGAGTCTCGAGGAAAATCGGCTTTAACACTTTGGGGTGAAGAGGCCATTTGTTGGGATCTTTGAATTGTCTGGACAGGCGATCTGCTTCCAAGTTCTAAAGCCTGGAAGATAAATGGCCCCCAAGTCTGTAAGATATTGCTGTGACAATGTCATGATTGGCTCCACCTCTCTCAAAAGGGTTTGGCTGTGCGTCCCGCCTTGTTGCTGTATGTAGGATACTGCCGCTGTGTTGCCGCTGTGTGGAGCAGAACTGGGTGACCCAGTAGGTGAGGCAGCAAGGTGGCCAATGCCATGAATGCTGCTCGAAGTTCCAGAATGTTGGAAGCTAAGCCCTGAGTGGGGAATTCCCATCTGCCCTGGATCTTGTGTTGTTTGCAGGTGGCGCCCCACCCTGCTGCACTGGCATCTGTGGTAAACAATGATCCATGGCAGTGGCCCTAATGGACGATGCTGCAATTGTGTGTAGCACACCCCCGTAGGAGCTGCTGGTTATATTTTTGGGTCATGCCGTTACCTGTCTGTTCCACCGTATCCGTTATACGGGTTCCATTGAAGAGTTTTCACAGATGTCATCACCAAACACCCAGGGCGTGATTTACTAAAGAGCTGCGCCTGTGGTGCGGTGGAGAAATTGGAGAAATTGCACAAAAAACGGGACTCAAAACATTTATCAAAACTTATGGTGCCCTTCTATGCACCAAACCATATTTACATAGGAAGCGCTGTTGCGCACTTGCGCAATCTTTCGCGCCGACCATTAGCAAGCGCAGCCCTGGGCCTCTCCTATCACAGCCATATAACAGCACAGTGCCGAGCAATGTTCCGGGGTTTTCTCACCTATCACGTTGGCCAAGATGGCGAACGCCTGCAGCCAATTCCCAAACTTCCTTGGGATCAATCGATACCTCCCCTTCTCCTCATCCTCCTTTTTGGAAACGTCCGGCTTACCTTGTCCAAATAAATTTTTTCTAGGTGCAGTAATGAGAAAATCTCGACATACTTACCTTTCCAATTTTGTCTCTCACCCCCTGGTCAGGTGAGCCCCCAAGGGCCCTTCAAAGCAAACGCAAACCTTACACTCAGCGGCATCGGCGATACGTACTATAACCGCCCTGGCCGCCACAGCAGGATCCCCTGCGTTCACCCCCACGGCCCTACTCACCTGATCACCTCCAACAATGTTCCGTCACGGGCCCCGCAGTGGACACGGGTGACACCACTTTAACCGCCCCCCTTACCTGCCCGCCTACCCACAGCGCCACCTGCGGGGGACCCCCTTCACCCACGAAAATCGCTGCACCAAATCTCTCAATAATCTGCAATAGGGCCCCTGCCCCGGGGGAGGCAGGCTGGTTGCCCGCCACCCCCGCCACAGGTGCAACAGCATCACTGACCACCGGCGTGGCCCCCACACTGTTGGCAACGCCCCCCGACCCCACACCCAACAACTCACACAGTGCATTCGTCAAATCAACAGGAGAAATGATAGTGGTAGACTTACCGGGCTGACAGGGCACGTCCCCCACAGCCGCAGATCTCGTCTCTCCTGGTGCTGCGACCCCTCTGCGATCCTCCTCTTCCGATCCGGACAGCTCCCCTTCCGACCTCCGATCCCAGGCTGGAAGCATTGGTGTGATGAGCCCCCCAGGCGAAGCTTGCCTGGAGGCCGCGACTCCCCTTGGCGCCGAATTGAAGTCCCCTCCTGAGGATCCACCACCACCTCCCTGCAGCGCCTGCGCCCTCTTGACGAGCCCTGGGTAGGCCGCGACACCTGATCACTGCTGTCCTGCACGTCTCTCAGCCCGCTGCCTCTCCCGACACCGCCAGCCTCTTCTGGTAGTGGCCCTACGGACGTGGCACTGTCCCAAAGTAGCCAAGATAGTCACACACAAATCTGTTGCCATCCGGGAACAGTGGGCGGCTGTCTGGGGAGCAGGGTGATGATGGCAAGAGCAATTTGTTTATACCCACTGTTCACTATGCACACCACATTACTACTCTCCTTGGGGAACCCAAAGATGTCCCAGGCCACTAAAGTGTTCGGGTTTGGCTTGAAGAAAGGGGGGCAACCCTAGTCACTGCGCCTGTCCAGAATGTCGCAAACGTAAGACGAGTCTTCTATCAGAAGCATTACATTTTTAGCCAGTTTAGTGACCGTTTGGTGGGTTGGATAGAGGCTGCATATTCTCCTCCATCAGTGGATATCATTTTTGCAACCTGTGACGGACCCCCGTACTCAAGATGAGTCCGTCCGCTGTAAATGCTTCCTCTGTCCGGTACCACACAATCCAAGACCCCTTAGCCTTCCTATTGACTAGTCGTAGCTCAGTGTAGGGTAAAACATCCGACAATTTATTAGAACCAGAATACAAGTCTTATTTACAGTTAAAGAGGAGGTTTCCCCCTCCTGATCATATTACTCCATTAATACACCTGTAACCAGAAACATAAATTAACATGAGCTAATTAAGTAATCCCTTAAAGCAGCGGATGTGACTCCCTAACTACAATACACATTATCATACATATCAACACAGAACTCCTTCATACAATTGCAGGGTTACTTAGCACAAACAACAATGGGTGAGAGACTCTTAGAAGTTATACTACACTCATTTACATTATAACAGACAGACAGGTGGCTGGAGTTGACATCAGCACCTCCTAACAGTATGAATCAGTCACTCTACCTAATGTGACATATACAGGGTTCCCAGAGTCTGTGTGTCTTGGGGGGACATGGACCTGAATCCAAAGTAACATCACCTCAGGGGTCCCCAGGCATACAGCTCACAAAGAGCACCATTCCCCCAAATGCCAGGGCCCATCATAGCAAGGCAAGAGGCTGCCATTTAGTCCTCTCCAAAAGCCTCTGTCCTGGAAAATCCAGAAGATCAGGGATGAGCCGAACACCCCCCTGTTCGGTTCGCACCAGAACCTGCGAACAGACAAAATGTTTGTGTAAACTTTAGAACCCTATTAAATACAATGGACTCGAACGTTCGAAATCTAAAGTGTTAATTATAAAGGCTAATATGCAAGTTATTGTCCTAAAAAGTGTTTGGGGACCGGGGTCCTGCCCCAGGGGACATGTATCAATGCAAAAAGAAGTTTTAAAAACGGCCGTTTTTTCGGGAGCAGTGATTTTAATAATGCTTAAAATGAAAAAATAAAAGTGAAATATTCCTTTAAATTTCGTACCTGGGGGGTGTGTATGATATGCATGTGAAGTGGCGCATGTTTCCCGTGCTTAGAACTGTCCCTGCAAAAAATGTCATTTTTGAAAGAAAAAAAATGCATTTAAAACTGACTCGCGGCTATTAATGAATTGTCGGCTCCCGGCAATACATACAAAAGTCATTGAGAAAAAAAAAAAAAAAAGCGTGGGGGTTCCCCAGAATTCAATTACCAGGCCCTTCAGATCTGGCATGGATTTTAAGGGGAACTCCACCCCAAGTTTAAAAAAAAAATGGCGTGGAGTCCCCCTAAAAATCCATACCAGACCCCTTATCCGAGCACACAACCTGGCCGGCCGCAGGGGAAAAGGGGGGGGACGAGAGAGCGGAGAGGATGTCCCCATGTTGATGGGGACAAGGGCCTCATCCCCACAACCCTTGCCCGGTGGTTGTGGGGGTCTGCGGGCGGGGGGCTTATCGGAATCTGGAAGACCCCTTTAACAAAGGGGACCCCCAGATCCCGGCCCCCCACTATGTGAATTGGTAATGGGGTACATTGTACCCCTACCATTTCACGAAGAAAGCGTAAAAAAAATGTTTAAAAAAACACACAAACACCTTGAAAAAGTCCTTTATTTAAAAAAAAACAAAAAAACATTCCAGCGGTGAAATCCAGTGTCCCGCGGCGATCCCGAAGTCCAGCGCTGTCCTTCATTGGTTGTGCCTGAGCGGACCTGATGGGGAACTCCCTCTCAGTGTTTTAAATGTATAGACCCGCCCCTTCTAAAGTTCCCCATCAGGTCCGCTCAGCGGACCAGATGCGGAACATGAGAAGGGGCGGGTCTATACATGTATTACCAAAGTGAGAGCAGTTCCCCATCAGGTCCGCCCCCTCGGTATGTCGGACCCGCCTACGTCATTGGCTTGAGCGGGGAAACTTCCTTCACTGTGTAATTTAAATTTACACAGTGAAGGAAGTTCCCCGCTCAGGCCAATGACGTAGGCGGGGTCGGACATACCAAGGGGGCGGACCTGATGGGGAACTTCATTCGCTGTGTAATACATGAATAGACCCGCCCCTTCTCATGTTCCGCATCTGGTCCGCTGAGCGGACCTGATGGGGAACTTTAGAAGGGGCGGGTCTATACATTTAAAATACTGAGAGGGAGTTCCCCATCAGGTCCGCTCAGGCACAACCAATGAAGGACAGCGCTGGACATCGGGATCGCCGCGGGACACTGGATTTCACCGCTGGAATGTTTTTTTTTTTTTTTAAATAAAGGACTTTTTCAAGGTGTTTGTGTGTTTTTTTAAACATTTTTTTACGCTTTCTTCGTGAAATGGTAGGGGTACAATGTACCCCTTACCAATTCACATAGGGGGGGGGGCGGGATCTGGGGGTCCCCTTTGTTAAAGGGGTCTTCCAGATTCCAATAAGCCCCCCGCCCGCTGACCCCCACAACCACCGGGCAAGGGTTGTGGGGATGAGGCCCTTGTCCCCATCAACATGGGGACATCCTCCCCATGTTGAGGGCATGTGGCTTGGTACGGTTCAGGAGGGAGGGGGGGCCGCTCTCTCGTCCCCCCCTTTTCCCCTGCGGCCGGCCAGGTTGCGTGCTCGGATAAGGGGTCTGGTATGGATTTTTAGGGGGACTCCACGCCATTTTTTTTTAAATTTGGGGTGGAGTTCCCCTTAAAATCCATGCCAGATCTGAAGGGCCTGGAATGGATATTTGGGGGAACCCCACGTCAATTTTTTTTTTATTTGCGGCGGGGTTCCCCTTAATATCCATTCCAGACCTGAAGGGCCTGGTAATTGAATTCTGGGGAACCCCCACGCTTTTTTTTTTTTTTTTTCTCAATGACTTTTGTATGTATTGCCGGGAGCCGACAATTCATTAATAGCCGCGAGTCAGTTTTAAATGCATTTTTTTCCTTCAGAAATGAAATTTTTTGCAGGGACAGTTCTAAGCACGGGAAACATGCGCCACTTTACATGCATATCATACACACCCCCCAGGTACGAAATTTAAAGGAATATTTCACTTTTATTTTTTCATTTTAAGCATTATTAAAATCACTGCTCCCGAAAAAACGGCCGTTTTTAAAACTTCTTTTTGCATTGATACATGTCCCCTGGGGCAGGAGCCGGGTCCCCAAACACTCCCCTGGGGCAGGACCCGGGTCCCCAAACACTCCCCTGGGGCAGGAACCGGGTCCCCAAACACTCCCCTGGGGCAGGACCCGGGTCCCCAAACACTCCCCCCTGGGGGCAGGACCCGGGTCCCCAAACACTCCCCTGGGGCAGGACCCGGGTCCCCAAACACTCCCCTGGGGCAGGACCCGGGTCCCCAAACACTTTTTAGGACAATAACTTGCATATAAGCCTTTATAATTAGCACTTTAGATTTCTCCCATAGATTTTTCGAATTTGCCGCGAACACCCCAATTTGTTCGCTGTTCGGCGAACGGGCGAACAGGCAATGTTCGAGTCGAACATGAGTTCGACTCGAACTCGAAGCTCATCCCTACAGAAGATCCAGAGAGCCTCTGAACCTCCTAGGGTGGGAGTGTGAGCGGCCGGGGCCGTAATAGAAAAGAAGGCTCGCTGGGTGGGGCATAACCCACACCTTCCCCACCACTGCATCTTCTTACCCATAGGTGGCCCTTACCTGTGTAGCGACCTCACCCCTCTCACCCCTTCTCATTCTCGGCTTGTCTGTCTTTGTCTAGGGGTGTCAGTACCGGGGGGAGGTATGAGATACACCACGGCCCATGTCCTCCATAGTGACGAGGTGAAGGCCAGAAAGATCGGGCTTTGTGTAGGTGTCCTAGAGTCAAATCCTTTCCTCGGATCCACTACCCTTTGCCCCTAGTAACCAGAGTTCCACACACTGAATGGGTCCAACACAGTTTTATTCTTCTCAGCGAATAAACATACAGCACAGACAGGTTGGGACCTTTGCAACAGTTCAGTATTAATGGGAGTAGGTCGAGGCACAATCCTTTAAAGTATCGCTAACCACTGTGGTGTCACCAATGGCGAATAGTCACTGCCACTGACTATGTGAGGTAGAATGTGAATTACCTTCGCTAGCACAGCTCCTGTCAGGGGAAGGATATCCATCCAAGGGAGTCACCGGAGGCCTCTCTGTCACCAGCGATGCTGCGCCGGACTCTCCAGAGAAGTTCCGCTCACCAGTCTCCTCGAACTCAGACACGGGCACCCAAGGAGTTAGGACCCCCTCGGATTCCTCCACCCTTGCGGAACTCAGTCGAAGGTACTGAGCCCCAGGCATCCGCCATAGTACCTCACCCCAGGCTAAAGGTGCCTGAGATAGACTCCATGTCCCGCTCCGGCCAGGTCAAGGGCACCTGGGCCCAGAACTCCGGAACGCCAGCACCCAAGCTGAAGGTGCCTGGGTGCGGCCGCGTCCTCCAGACTCTGAACCCCGAGGTCAGGGCGTCCGCCCCTTTTATCCCCTCGCCTTTTGCATCACAGCAGGTTCCCCGCTCCGCTGTACCAGCGCCAGGAAAGGACAAAAAGGAAGCAGTCTTGCGGTGTGGGTTCAACTCCGGCCAGGGCGACAATGCCACCTGCAGGCCGCAGGGAACCTCACACCACCAGAGTCCTCCAAGAACCATAAAAAAGGGTCTCAGATTCCCTAGCAATCAGTGCATCCGGGTTACACTACCACCCAGATGCTTCCCTTAAATTCAAATACCCGCTACACCTGATATTGCGGTGGTCTTGGCTCTGTGGCGGTAGGCTCATGCTGGCAGAAGAACCTAAAGGTGCAAAGGCGACTGCATGGCAACAGAGAAGCAAATAAGAGAAGAAAGAGAAAAGAAAAAACACATTTTCTTTTTCGTACATCACGGGACACAGAGCGACTTAGTCATTACTAATGGGTTATATAGTTTACCTTCAGGTGTTGGCACTGGCCAATTCCAAACCGGAAGTACCCTCCCCTATATAAGCCCCTCCCACCCGGGAGCACCTCAGTTTTTTTGCCAGTGTCTAAGGTGTTGGCCAAAGAGTAACATGTGTTTTCACTGGGCTTGCGTACAGGTTCTTTTGGGCCTTAGTAAGCTGTTCCGGATCCCACCAAAAAAGCTTCATAGCTAAACGGTCGGTACCCGGGCCTTGCAGCAGAAGAGCAAGGTTTTGCCTGTAATGCTTCTCTTAGGAGGGCTGGACCCTGGGATCCAGAGCTCTGGTCATACCCACGACCAAGACGCTGTCTGTGCAGGGTGCTATACAGGTCCAGGGGAGTGGAATCCTTGGGAACCCGGTCCCTGAAGGTTTAATTACAATGCCTGCCGTGATAGGTGAAGTTTGGACTTTTGTGGACCAAACAAAGTCCTGCGGCGGGGATCAGGTAAGTGGGGGCCCTCAGGAACTTGGTTCTATTGGGGGACCCCCAAGCCTAATTTGTCTTTCTGTCTGTTACCTAACGGTATTCCCGCTAAATATCTGTGTTTGCCTATAACTACTGAAAATGTAAAATTTTAATAGTAGTCAAGAAAAAAAAAAAAAAAACAGGGACCGCGGTACCTGTGTTAAACCACTAGAGGCCGCTGTAGTCCATTTTTCTTGTAAATGTGGATCTTTGGTTTTCTCAACTCAAAAGATCCAGGCAGCTGGTAAGTTTCTCTGAGGGAATCCACTTCCTCTGCCCTGTTGCTGCGTTCATCCACCGCACAGGCCCTCCGGCAAAAAGGGCCCTGGCTCCTAGTCCTCTGTTGGTTTTCGAAAAGGGCGCCATTGGCGCACGGGCGCGCGCGCGGGGCGCGTGCACGCGCCTCCTATGAAAAAAAAGGGGCGGGGCGGGTGGATGACGCTCGATGCGCGCCGCGGCGCTTCTGCGCATGTGCGGGCGTCCCAGCATGGTTAAAAGACACAGTACAAGTGTCAGCTGCATGCAAACAGAGCTAGCAACAAACAGTGGCACACAGAGGCGGTTGATGCAGGCATCCCCATAGAAAGGCACTTTAGTGGACACCAGCTGGTATATAGCAGCACCTGTGTTAGACTATTACCAGCAAAAATTGGTGTATGACGACGGGAATACCTCAGCTTTGTGCTTAAAGGATATGTCGTCCAGACGCTCCGGAAATAGATCTTCCAGGAAGCCAAAGGGGTCTCCATCGGGCTCTGAGGATATTGGGCATGCTTGCACTGCACCAATCTCCCCTGAGAATGCAGAGGTCAGTAGCCGTAGAAACCCCGCAGGAATGCCTGGTGCTGCGGCTGTCCCCAGTCCACCTGCTCCTGTATATATAACAGAGAAGGTTTTATCCTCAACTCTGGGAGGATTGGAAGAGAGATTAACAGCATTGATCGCTGCTTCCCTGTCACAGGAAAAGCGCGTCCGATCTCCGTCTCCTCCTTCAGAGTGCCTGTTAGTGGAGGAACAGCCCCACACAGAGATCGACCTACCTGAAGGGGATCAGGATGAGGTTGATTCACTTATAGAGGAATCAACAGTGGAAGAACCTTTCTCAGCTTCTCAGGCTGAAAGATTATGGGTTCAGTCTCTGACTAACATGGTCCGATCAGCATTTAAAATGCCTCTGGCGGAACCACCATCCACTACGGTTTCCTCGCTGGGGTCGCTAAAAGCTCCCCAGGCGGTCTGTTCCTTCCCAATCCACCCTTTATTAGAAGGGCTTATTTACCAGGATTGGGAGCATCCTGATAAAATATTTGCTCCCCCCAAGAGATTTCCGGTGATCTATCCCATGGAGGATAAGTTCATAAGAAAATGGAGGGTCCCTATAGTGGACGCAGCCATCTCTTCTGTTAATAAATCACTGACATGTCCAGTAGATAATGTTCCAATGTTCAAAGACCCAATAGATAAAAAATTGGAGTCTTTACTAAAATCTGCTTTCTCTACAGCAAGTATGGTGACACAACCTGCGGTAGCAGCGATTGGAGTCTGCCAAGCAGTGAAAGATCAGTTGAAACAAGTCTTAAGGGACTTACCAGATCAGCAGGCTCATGCCCTAGCTGACCTGCCTAGAGCCTTGTGTTTTGCGGTGGACGCCATAAAGGATACAATCCAACAGGCCTCCCGCTTTACGCTGTCTATAGTACATATGCGCAGGCTTCTGTGGCTCAAAAACTGGTCTGCTGAAGCTCCCTGTAAAAAACTGCTGGTTAGCTTCCCATTTCATGGAGAACGCTTATTTGGAGAAGATCTGGACAAATATATCCAGAAAATTTCTGCCGGTAAAAGTTCACTCTTACCGGTTAAGAACAAGGGTAGAAGTCCTTCTTTTAAGAGGCCTACCTCTCCAGTCCCGGGCACATCGGCTGTGAAGCAGTTCCGACGGCCTCCGCGGTCAAATTCAGGGGGCAGAAATCAGGGACAATCACAGGGTAACAAGAAGCCCTGGATCAAGAGAGGTACAAAACCTCCCCCTAAGGCATGAAGTATTGCCCCCGCTCAATCGGGTGGGGGGAAGACTTCAGTTGTTCACAGAGACCTGGCGGGACACCATCAGAGACAGATGGGTGCTCTCCGCAGTAAGTCTGGGATACAAGCTGGAGTTAAAAGGCACTCCTCCTGCCCAATTTATGAGGTCAAACGTGCCAAGAGATCCCCAAAAGAGAGGATCCCTCCTTCTGGCACTAGAACAACTATTGCTCCAAGGGGTAATCATGAAGGTTCCCCTGGAAGAAAGCGGATTCGGGTTTTACTCGAACCTTTTCACAGTCCCCAAACCAAATGGGGACGTGAGGCCCATATTAAATCTAAAAGGGCTAAACAAGTTCCTAAATATCAGGACCTTTCGGATGGAGTCGATCCGATCAGTGGCCACCGCCCTACAAGGGCAGGAATGGCTAGCCTCGATCGACATAAGGGATGCTTATCTGCATATTCCCATCTTTCCGGCCCATCAGAAATTTCTACGCTTTGCAGTAGAAGGGCGCCATTTTCAGTTCAGAGCCTTACCTTTCGGTCTGGCCACAGCACCACGAGTGTTCACAAAAATTCTGGCCCCATTATTGGCCAATCTAAGAACACAGGGTGTAACGATAATGGCATATCTAGACGACCTGCTACTAATAGACCACTCAGTGGAAAAGCTGGAAGTAGCTATTCACAAGACAATCGAGTATCTGGAATATCACGGTTGGATTATCAACCGGGACAAGTCAGCTCTAAGACCAGTCAAAAGTCTGGAATACTTAGGGCTAAGGCTGGATTCAAATCAGAGAAAGATTTTCTTACCTCCAGAGAAGGTGTCGTCTTTAAGAAATTTGACCCACTTAGTGGGTACAAAAAGAAAACCATCCATACGTCTCTGCATGAGGCTGCTGGGAAAGATGGTGGCTTCATTCGAAGCGGTACCCTACGGTCAATTCCATTCAAGGAATTTGCAAAGGGCCATACTGTCAGCCTGGAACAAAAAAGTTCAGGCTTTAGACTTACCAATGTCCCTGTCCCCTTCCGTTCGCAAGAGCCTCCATTGGTGGTTGGTGCCCCAGAATCTGGAAAGAGGGAAACCCTTCAGTCCGGTTTCTTGGAAGGTGGTCACTACAGATGCCAGCCTCATCGGCTGGGGGGCAGTGCTGGAGCAATGGTCTCTCCAGGGCAGGTGGTCAGAAGCAGAAAAGGCCCTGGCCCTGCCCATCAATCTCTTAGAGATACGAGCAGCCCGGTATGCCCTAGTAGCATGGACATCCAAACTCCAGGGGTCCCCTGTCAGAATTCAATCAGACAATGCCACGGCAGTGGCATATATCAATCATCAGGGTGGCACCAAAAGTCGTGCAGCCCAGAAGGAAGCAAATTGCATCCTGGAGTGGGCAGAAAGATATGTCCCAGCCATATCCGCGGTTTTCATCCCGGGAGTGGAAAATTGGAGAGCGGACTTTCTAAGTCGCCAACAATTATGCCCGGGGGAATGGTCTCTTCACCCCGAGGTTTTCCAGGCAATATGCCAGCGGTGGGGAACACCGGATGTAGATCTGCTAGCATCCAGATTCAACGCAAAGGTGGACAGGTTTGTGTCTCGCACAAGGGATCCCCTAGCTTGCGGCTCGGATGCCCTAGTGTTCCCTTGGGATCGGTTCAAGCTGATATATGCATTCCCACCGCCACAATTGTTACCGCGATTACTCCGCAGAATCAGGGTAGAAAAGAAACCAGTGATTCTGGTGGCTCCAGCGTGGCCCCGCAGGGCATGGTACGCGGAGATGGTAAAAATGTCAGTGAGGAGTCCTTGGACCCTCCCACTTCGTCCGGACCTGCTGTCGCAAGGACCGATATACCACCCTTCCTTACCAGCCCTAGGTTTGACGGCCTGGCTATTGAAGCCCACATTCTGAAAAAGAGAGGGCTCTCTAATTCTGTGGTATCTACCATGATCAATGCCAGGAAACCGGTATCCAGGCAGATCTATTATAGGATCTGGAAAGCGTACATTACGTGGTGTGAGACCAAGAAATGGCATCCACGTAAGTACATGATAGGGAGGATTCTGGACTTCCTACAATGGGCTGTAGATAGGAAGCTGGCCTTGAGTACTATCAAGGGTCAGATTTCGGCCTTGTCAATATTTTTTCAAAGGCCCTTGGCTTCGCATTCACTAGTCAAAGCCTTTATACAAGGAGTGATGCGTATTAGCCCTCCGGTTAGTATTCCCATATGTCCTTGGGACTTAAACCTGGTTCTGTCGGTTCTACAGAAACAACCGTTTGAACCATTACAACACATTTCCTTGGTTCTTCTCACCAGGAAATTGGTTTTCTTAGTAGCCATTTGTTCGGCTAAAAGAGTGTCGGAATTAGCAGCTATGTCCTGTAAGGAGCCATATCTGGTTGTCCATAAGGACAGAGTAGTATTACGTCCTCATCCAGCCTTTCTTCCTAAGGTGGTATCGAGGTTTCATTTGAACCAAGATGTGGTTCTTCCTTCTTTTTTCCCCAAACCTATCTCAGTAGAGGAAAAGTTATTACATTCTTTGGATGTGGTAAGAGCAGTTAAAGCTTATCTAAAAGCCACTGCTCAGATTCGCAGAACGGATTCTTTGTTTGTTCTGCCGGAAGGCCCCAGAAGGGGTCAGGCAGCATCAAAATCTACTTTAGCCAAGTGGATTCGACAGGTCATAATACAAGCCTATGGCTTGAGAAAGAGACCGCCTCCGTTCAAAGTTAGGGCGCACTCCACAAGAGCGGTTGGAACTTCATGGGCAGTGCATCACCAGGCCTCCCTGGCTCAAGTATGTAAGGCCGCAACATGGTCTTCGGTACACACGTTTACTAGATTCTATCAGGTAGACGTTAGAAGTCAGGAGGATGTCGCCTTTGGGCGCAGTGTGTTGCAGGCCGCAAAAGATCCTCATGCCTGATGGCGCCCAGCTTATGTACCCCCCCCCTCATTTGGCATTGCTTTGGGACGTCCCATTAGTAATGACTATGTCGCTCTGTGTCCCGTGATGTACGAAAAAGAAAAAGGGATTTTTGTAACAGCTTACCTGTAAAATCCTTTTCTTGGAGTACATCACGGGACACAGAGCTCCCACCCCTCTTTTTGGGACACTTATTGCTTGGCTACAAAACTGAGGTGCTCCCGGGTGGGAGGGGCTTATATAGGGGAGGGTACTTCCGGTTTGGAATTGGCCAGTGCCAACACCTGAAGGTAAACTATATAACCCATTAGTAATGACTAAGTCGCTCTGTGTCCCGTGATGTACTCCAAGAAAAGGATTTTACAGGTAAGCTGTTACAAAAATCCCTTTATTTTATTTTATTTTTTTAAAGAGGAAAAATGAAACCTAAAAGAAGCTTGGAAAAATGCAACCCCTAACAATATATTATTTCTATCCCCCCCCTTCCTATTTCCACACCTCCCAACTTTCTGAGATGGGAATGAGGGACACCTATCAGCAAAATTATGTAGGAATAGGACACACCCCTTGCCACGCCCTCTTAAAGGAGAATTGTACAAAAAACAAGATTGGTTAAACCCAATCAAAGTGCTTTTTTACCACGAATATTCCTTTATATTGGCTTTTGGAATTTACAAATGCAGCAATTTAGAAATCAGATGAAAGGTTTATCACTGGGAAGTACTTTTTTATAGATAAAAAGTGAATTTTATATACATCTGTATAGATCCGACCAACATGAGGGACAAATGAGGAGGAAAGAGGGACCGTTGGGAGCGATGTATTCCCATCTCAGTCCCTGGGGTAGCCTGACTTCCCATCCAGCCAGAGCTACAATGGAATGGTTTAGATCAAAGCATATTCATGTGTTAGAATGGCCCAGTCACAGTCCAGACCTAAATCCCATTGAGAATCTGTGGCAAGACTTGAAAATTGCTGTTCACAGACGCTCTCCATCCAATCTGACAGAGCTTGAGATATTTTACAAAGAAGAATGGGCAGAAATGTCCTTCTCTAGATGTGCAAAGCTGGTAGAGACATCCCCAAAAAGACTTGTAGAGAAAGGGGGTTCTACAAAGTATTGACTCCGGGGGGCGCCATACAAATGCCCCCCCCCACACTTTTCACATATTTATTTGTATCATTTATCATTTTCCTTCCACTTCACAATTATGTGACACTTTGTGTTGGTCCATCACATGAAATCCCAATAAAATACATTTACGTTTTTGGTTGTAACATGAGAAAATGTGGAGAACTTCAAGGGGTATGAATACTTTTTCAAGGCATTGTACAGTGGGGCAAAAAACGATTTAGTCACCACCAATTGTGGAAGTTCTCCCCCTTAGAAAGATGAGAGAGGCCTGTAATTGTCATCATAGGGAAACCTCAACTATGAGAGACAAAATGTGGAAACAAATCCAATCACATTCTCTGATTTGGAAAGAATTTATTTGGAAATTCTGGTGGAAAATATGAAAAGTTCCACTCAATACTTTGTTATATATCCTTTGTTGGCAATGACAAAGGTCAGACGTTTTCTGTAAGTCGTCACAAGGTTGTCACACACTGTTGCTGGTATGTTGGCCCCTCCTCCATGCAGATCCCCTCTAGAGCAGTGATGTTTTGGGGCTGTCGCTGGGAAACACGGACTTTCCACTCCCTCCAAAGGTTTTCTATGGGGTTGAGATCTGGAGACTGGGGCTAGGCCACTCCAGGACCTTGAAATGCTTCTTATGAAGCCCCTCCTCCATTGCCCGGGCGGTGTGTTTGGGATCATTGTCATGCTGAAAGACCCAGCCACGTTTCATCTTCAATGCCCTTGCTGATTGGAGGAGGTTTGCACTCAGAATCTCACGATACATGGCCCCATTCATTCTTTCATGTACATGGATCAGTCGTCCTGTTCCCTTTGCAGAGAAACAGCCCCAAAGCATGATGTTGCCACCCCCATGCTTCACAGTAGGTATGGTGTTCTTTGGTTGCAGCTCAGCATTCTCTCTCCTCCAAACACGACGAGTTGTCTTTCTACCAAACAGTTCTACTTTGGTTTCATCTGACCATATGACATTCTCCCAATCCTCTTCTGGATCATCCAAATGCTCTCTAGCAAACCTCAGACGGGCCCGGACATGTACTGGCTTAAGCAGGGGGACACGTCTGGCACTGCAGGATCTGAGTCCCTGGCGGTGTAGTGTGTTACTGATGGTAGCCTTTGTTACGTTGGTCCCGGCTCTCTGCAGGTCATTCACTAGGTCCCCCCGTGTGGTTCTGGGATTTTTGCTCCCCATTCTTGTGATCATTGTGACCCCACGGGGTGAGATCTCGCGTGGAGCCCCAGATGGAGGGAGATTATCAGTGGTCTTGTATGTCTTCCATTTTCTAATTATTGATTTCTTCACACCAAGCTGCTTGCCTATTGCAGATTCAGTCTTCCCAGCCTGGTGCAGGTCTACAATTTTGTTTCTGGTGTCCTTGGGCAGCTCTTTGGTCTTCACCATAGTGGAGTTTGGAGTGTGACTGTTTGAGGTTGTGGACAGGTGTCTTTTATACTGATAACAAGTTCAAACAGGTGCCATTAATACAGGTAATGAGTGGAGGACAGAGGAGCCTCTTAAAGAAGAAGATACAGAAATCTTACTTGTTTTTAGGGGACCAAATACTTATTTTCCACCATAATGTGCAAATAAATTCTTTCCAAATCAGAGAATGTGATTGGATTTGTTTCCACGTTTTGTCTCTCATAGTTGAGGTTTCCCTATGATGACAATTACAGGCCTCTCTCATCTTTCTAAGTGGGAGAACTCGCACAATTGTTGGGGAACTAAATACTTTTTTGCCCCACTGTATATAGAGGGGTACGAATACTTTTTCGGGCGCTGTATATAGAGGGGTATGAATACTTTTTGCCAGCACTGTATATAGAGGGGTATGAATACTTTTTCGGGCACTGTATATAGAGGGGTACGAATACTTTTCGGGCACTGTATATAGAGGGGTATGAATACTTTTTTGGGCACTGTATATAGAGGGGTATGAATACTTTTTCGGGCACTGTATATAGAGGAGTATGAATATTTTTTGCCAGCACAGTATATAGAGGGGTATGAATACTTTTTGCCAGCACTGTATATAGAGGGGTACGAATACTTTTTCGGGCACTGTATATAGAGGGGTACGAATACTTTTCGGGCACTGTATATAGAGGGGTATGAATACTTTTTTGGGCACTGTATATAGAGGGGTATGAATACTTTTTCGGGCACTGTATATAGAGGAGTATGAATACTTTTTGCCAGCACTGTATATAGAGGGGTATGAATACTTTTTCGGGCACTGTATATAGAGGGGTATGAATACTTTTCGGGCACTGTATATAGAGGGGTATGAATACTTTTTTGGACACTGTATATAGAGGGGTATGAATACTTTTTCGGGTACTGTATATAGAGGAGTATGAATACTTTTTGCCAGCACAGTATATAGAGGGGTATGAATACTTTTTGCCAGCACTGTATATTGAGGGGTACGAATACTTTTTCGGGGATTGTATATAGAGGGGTATGAATACTTTTCGGGCACTGTATATAGAGGGGTGTGAATACTTTTTTGGGCACTGTATATAGAGGGGTATGAATACTTTTTCGGGCACTGTATATAGAGGAGTATGAATACTTTTTGCCAGCACTGTATATAGAGGGGTATGAATACTTTTTCGGGCACTGTATATAGAGGGGTATGAATACTTTTTCGGGCACTGTATATAGAGGGGTATGAATACTTTTTCGGGCACTGTATATGAGAAGTAGATAAATGACATTGTGTAAAATATTTGATAGACTCCAGAATGGGGGACTCTGACCCCTGCTGGACACCACTGGAACCGCACTGAGCCCCGGGATACGAGATCATTAGACGAACTTCTGTTGAAAGATCTACTGCAGCCAATCGCTGATCAGTGTATTCTGGGGATTGGGGGATCTGTCCGTTTTTTCTTTCGTTCGGCCTGGTGATTGGATGGAAATATCTTGGTGTGTATATCGGGCTCTAGAATTTCCGATAAATCAGAAAAGTCGGAGGAATTTCAGGTGATCATTGGTGGGTCCCCCGCAGCCCCGCAGACACGCAGCCCCGCAGACATGGTTCAGGTATTCTGACAGCCGTCACAATAATGTGTCCCAGCGGGAGAATCTCTCCATCCGAGTCTTTCGTGTGAGTGGAGGAATCTGTTAGATTTCCATCGTTTGGTCTGTAGGAGGAAATCTATTTGTCACATAAAGCCTGACCCCTACTGGACACTGCTGTAACTACAAATCTACCTGGAAGGTAATGGTGACACCGGGCCTCCGTCTGGGGCAGGTAACGGTGACACTGGCTCTCCGGGTGGGGTAGGTAATGGTGACATCGGGGCTCCAGGTGGGGCAGGTAACGGTGACACCGGCTCTCCGGGTGGGCAGGTAACGGTGACACCGGGCCTCCGGGTGGGGCAGGTAACGGTGACACCGGGGCTCCGGGTGAGGCAGGTAAGGGTGACACCGGGGCTCCGGGTGGGGCAGGTAACGGTGACACCGGGGCTCCGTCTAGGGCAGGTAACGGTGACACTGGGCCTCCGGGTGGGGCAGGTGACGGTGACACCGGGGCTCCGGGTGGGGCAGGTAATGGTGACACCGGGGCTCCTGGTGGGGCAGGTGACGGTGACACCGGGGCTCCGGGTGGGGCAGGTAACGGTGACACCGGGGCTCCGTCTAGGGCAGGTAACGGTGACACTGGCTCTCCGGGTGGGGCAGGTAACAGTGACACCGGGGCTCCGGGTGGGGCAGGTAACGGTAACACTGGGGCTCCGGGTGGGGCAGGTAACGGTGACACCGCGGCTCCGGGTGGGGCAGGTAACGGTGACACCGGGGCTCCGGGTGGGGCAGGTAACGGTGACACCGGGGCTCCGTCTAGGGCAGGTAACGGTGACACTGGCTCTCCGGGTGGGGCAGGTAACAGTGACACCGGGGCTCCGGGTGGGGCAGGTAACGGTGACACTGGGGCTCCGGGTGGGGCAGGTAACGGTGACACCGGGGCTCCGGGTGGGGCAGGTAACGGTGACACCGGGGCTCCGGGTGGGGCAGGTAATGGTGACACCGGGGCTCCGGGTGGGGCAGGTGACGGTGACACCGGGGCTCCGGGTGGGGCAGGTAACGGTGACACCGGGGCTCCGGGTGGGGCAGGTAATGGTGACACTGGGCCTCCGGGTGGGGCAGGTAATGGTGACACCGGGGCTCCTGGTAGGGCAGGTGACGGTGACACCGGGGCTCCGGGTGGGGCAGGTGACGGTGACACCGGGGCTCCGGGTGGGGCAGGTAACGGTGACACCGGGGCTCCGGGTGGGGCAGGTAACGGTGACACCGGGGCTCCGGGTGGGGCAGGTAACGGTGACACCGGGGCTCCGGGTGGGGCAGGTAATGGTGACACCGGGGCTCCGGGTGGGGCAGGTGACGGTGACACCGGGGCTCCGGGTGGGGCAGGTAACGGTGACACCGGGGCTCCGGGTGGGGCAGGTAATGGTGACACTGGGCCTCCGGGTGGGGCAGGTAATGGTGACACCGGGGCTCCTGGTGGGGCAGGTGACGGTGACACCGGGGCTCCGGGTGGGGCAGGTGACGGTGACACCGGGGCTCCGGGTGGGGCAGGTGACGGTGACACCGGGCCTCGAGCTCAGGGAAGACTCTTGTCTGACATTCGGAGTTCATTGCTCCCATCTAATCCCATCGGGGAGGGGAGGGGGAGGGGGATTGGCGGTGCAGCTGTTCAGCTCTCGGCTCGGCTCAGCTGCCGGAACAAATGTGTTTTACAAATGAAATTCCAATATGTGGGATTTGGGGCTCCTGGAGGCACGAGATGGGAGGGGCCTCATTCTTCCTCCGGCACGGGGCACTGAGGGGGGCTGATGTGCAGATTGGAGCCAAGTGGGGAAAACGTGTCAGAAGGAATGACAGACGTGTGCGGCTCCATCCAAAGAACATTCCATTCTGGGGACACAGTTGTCTGTCACAAAGCTGATAGAAGGATGGAAGACTGGAAGGATGGAAGAGTGGAAGACTGGAAGGATGGAAGGGTGGAAGGGTGGAAGGGTAGTAGGATGGAAGGGTGGAAGGATGGAAGGATAGAAAGGTGGAAGGATGGAAGGGTGGAAGAATGGAAGACTGGAAGGATGGAAGACTTGAAGGATGGAAGGGTGGAAGACTGGAAGGGTGGAAGGATGGAAGGGTAGTAGAATGGAAGGATGGAAGGATAGAAAGGTGGAAGACTGGAAGGATGGAAAGGTGGAAGGATGGAAGGGTGGAAGGATGGAAGACTAGAATACTGGAAGGATAGAAGGATGGAAGACTGGAAGGATAGAAGGATGGATAGATGGAAGGCTGGAAGGATGGATAGATGGAAGGATGGAAGACTGCAAGGATGGAAGGATAGAAGGGTAGAAGGATGGATAGATGGAAGGCTGGAAAGATAGAAGAATTGAAGGATAGAAGTATAGAAGGATTGAAGGGGGGAAGGATGGAAGGATAGATGGAAGAATGAAAGGCTGGAAGGGTAGAAGGATGGAAGAATGGAAGGATGGAAGGATAGAAGGGTGGAAGGATGTAAAGCTGGAAGGATCGAAGGGTGGAAGGATGGATAGATGAAAGGATAGAAGGATGGAAGGATGGATAGATCGAAGGGTGGAAGGATGGATAGATGGAAGGATGGAAGGATCGAAGGGTGGAAGGATGGATAGATGGAAGGATTGATAGATGGAAGGCTGGAAGGATAGAAGGGTAGAAGGATGGAAGAATGGAAGGATGGAAGGATGGAAGGATCGAAGGGTGGAAGGATGGATAGATGGAAGGATGGATAGATGGAAGGCTGGAAGGATGGATAGATGGAAGGATAGAAGGATAGAAGGGTAGAAGGGTAGAAGGGTAGAAGGGTGGAAGGATGGAAGGATGGATAGATGGAAGGATAGAAGGGTGGAAGGATGGATAGATGGAAGGATAGAAGGATGGAAGGATGGAAGGATAGAAGGGTGGAAGGATGGATAGATGGAAGGATGGAAGGGTAGAAGGATGGAAGGATAGAAGGATGGAAGGATGGAAGGATGGAAGGATGGAAGGGTGGAAGGATGGAAGAATGGAAGGATGGAAGGATAGAAGGGTGGAAGGATGTAAAGCTGGAAGGATCGAAGGGTGGAAGGATGGATAGATGAAAGGATAGAAGGATGGAAGGATGGATAGATCGAAGGGTGGAAGGATGGATAGATGGAAGGATGGAAGGATCGAAGGGTGGAAGGATGGATAGATGGAAGGATTGATAGATGGAAGGCTGGAAGGATAGAAGGGTAGAAGGATGGAAGAATGGAAGGATGGAAGGATGGAAGGATCGAAGGGTGGAAGGATGGATAGATGGAAGGATGGATAGATGGAAGGCTGGAAGGATGGATAGATGGAAGGATAGAAGGATAGAAGGGTAGAAGGGTAGAAGGGTAGAAGGGTGGAAGGATGGAAGGATGGATAGATGGAAGGATAGAAGGGTGGAAGGATGGATAGATGGAAGGATAGAAGGATGGAAGGATAGAAGGGTGGAAGGATGGATAGATGGAAGGATGGAAGGGTAGAAGGATGGAAGGATAGAAGGATGGAAGGATGGAAGGATGGAAGGATGGAAGGGTGGAAGGATGGATAGATGGAAGGATAGAAGGGTGGAAGGATGGATAGATGGAAGGATGGATAGATGGAAGGCTGGAAGGATGGATAGATGGAAGGATAGAAGGATAGAAGGGTAGAAGGGTAGAAGGGTAGAAGGGTGGAAGGATGGAAGGATGGATAGATGGAAGGATAGAAGGGTGGAAGGATGGATAGATGGAAGGATAGAAGGATGGAAGGATGGAAGGATGGAAGGATAGAAGGGTGGAAGGATGGATAGATGGAAGGATAGAAGGATGGAAGGATGGAAGGATGGAAGGATGGAAGGATAGAAGGGTGGAAGGATGGATAGATGGAAGGATGGAAGGGTAGAAGGATGGAAGGATAGAAGGATGGAAGGATGGAAGGATGGAAGGGTGGAAGGATGGATAGATGGAAGGATAGAAGGGTGGAAGGATGGATAGATGGAAGGATAGAAGGGTGGAAGGATGGATAGATGAAAGGATAGAAGGATGGATAGATGGAAGGCTGGAAGGATGGATAGATGAAAGGCTGGAAGGTTCAGCACAGATCTCCTCCTGGCTTCCTGTGGCCCCAGATTCACTATAATGGCCCTTCCCCCGATCCACATTGCTGGGACATATTTGTCATAGATTGTAAATGGACTTTATAGCCACGCCCACACATCACGGTTCTTAAAATATAACTTTGTTTATTTAAATATCGTTATAAAACATTCTGTATACATTTATAATCAATTGAAGAAAAACATATTCTGACAAATTACCACTAATTGTATCAATCGTGCCGTATACAGAAGGACGTGTCCTGGGCTGGGATAGACGATCGATGTTCCAGATTAGGGATGAGCTTCGTGTTCGAGTCGAACATACGTTCGACTCGAACATCGGCTGTTCGATCGTTCGACGAAGATCGAACGATTTGGGCCGTTCGCGCCAAATTCGAGTGACGCGAACGGCCCACAATGCACTACGCCATCGCAGTGTCATCCAGGCGCTGTGATTGGCCAAGCATGCACTGTGACCCCGCATGCTTGGCCAATCACAGCGCCGGCAGCGAGGAGAGCAATGATTGGCCACAGGCAGGATGCCTGTGGCCAATTATTGCTGAGGGGGTTTAGTACACGCCCCACACTATAAAAGGCCGCCAGCAC
The DNA here is from genome assembly GCA_029206835.1 of Rana muscosa. Lineage (NCBI taxonomy): Eukaryota > Metazoa > Chordata > Amphibia > Anura > Ranidae > Rana > Rana muscosa. Next base: position 215,647,720 of record CM055119.1, read on the forward strand.
GGCGGCCTAGTGTAGTGTGTTCCGGAGCAGGGATAGAGCAGCATAGGCAGGGACAGTGACTTTTATTTCTTTCTTGCTTAACCTGGATTCCTTTAGTTTAGGGAAAGAGAAGGATAGGTAGGGAGAGTGTCAGTGTGTTTTGTGCTTGTGCTATATTGTGCTTAAAAAAAACATTTTTTCTAGGGACAGAAAACTGTAGGTAGGGAGAGTGTGTCAGTTTCTTTCACTGTCAAAGTCCTTGTTTCCAGGGACCTGGAAGGACAGTGAGTGAATTCTCCTTGTGCTATATTGTGCTTAAAAAAAACATTTTTTCTAGGGACAGAAAACTGTAGGTAGGGAGAGTGTCAGTTTCTTTCACTGTCAAAGTCCTTGTTTCAAGGGACAGAGAAGGACACCTGAAGGTAGCCCTTATTGCTTTTTTCCCATCTCCCTGCAGGCCATCTATTAGAATGTCTGGAAGGCAAACAAGGAGAGGCAGACAGTCAGGAGGCAATAAAAGAGGGCAAGCAGGCTCTGTGTCTGGGGGCAACAGTGCTGGTCGTGGACGCGGTGCATTGTCATCAGCACATGGCCATGGGACACGCTTGTCCTTCTTTTCGGCAGCTGGACATGTTGAGCCACATCATGCCGAAGACTTGGTAGAGTGGATGACCAAGCCCTCCTCCTCCTCCTCATCCTCTCTCACCCAGGCTCAGGGTACTGGAAAAGCAGCTGCCAAAGCGTCCTCTTCCCTGGTATCAATGTCAGACTCATCATCAGTCACTCCTTCCCTAGACCCACCATGTCCTCCTCCTGAGGAGTCCCCCGAACTGTTTCAGCACAGTGTTGGGTACATGCTCCAGGAGGATGCCCAGCGTTTCGAAGGGTCTGATGATGAAACCCAGCTACAGGAAGGTAGTAGCGTGAGAGCAGACAGAGGGGATGCTCAAGAAGGACACCAATCTGGCAGTCATGTTCCAGCAGCTGCAGCATACTGCCAGATTGCCTCCAGTGATGAGGAGGGAGGTGATGATGAGGTCACTGACTCCACGTGGGTGCCTAATAGGAGAGAGGAGGAGGAGGAGGATGAGGAGGAGGCACATCTCCAACGAGGCAGGATGCCCTTTGGTGGCCAGCGTAAGGGCAGTACACCGACGGAATCACACCGCAGAGCTCCGCCTGTGCAGGGCGCTGCCTCTGCCCGTCATTCAAAAAGTTCTTTGGTGTGGGCCTTTTTTGAGGCTAGTGCATCAGATCGCACAGCTGCTGTTTGCAACATATGTCTCAAGCGTATATCGCGTGGCCAAAACATCAGCCGCTTGGGTACCACATGCCTGACCAGACATATGTTGACCTGCCATGCAGCTCGTTGGCAAGCCTACCTCAAAGACCCACACCAAAGAACAAAGCGGACCTCTCCTTGCACCGCATCAGCTGGGATCTCCAACCCCACTATAACTTCAGTCCTCTCTGAAACATGCACTGAGAGGAATGAAGGTGTAGAATTAGGTGTGTCACAGCCAAGTACTTGCGCCCACTCTGCTAGCAGTACACCGACGTCCGATTCTAGCAGGCAAATTTCCCTGCCCCAGCTGCTGGACCGTCGAAAGAAGTTCACTCCCAGCCATCCACATGCCCAGCGGTTGAATGCTAGCTTGGCTAAATTGCTAGCGCTTCAACTGCTGCCTTTTCAGTTGGTAGACTCGGCCCCCTTCCGTGAGTTTGTTCCTCAGTGGCAGGTTCCCAAACGCCACTTTTTCTCACGGAAGGCTATTCCGGCTCTCTACCGGCATGTGGAAGGCAATGTCTTGGCCTCGCTGGACAGGGCGGTCAGCGGTAAGGTGCATATTACCGCTGACTCATGGTCCAGCAGGCATGGACAGGGACGTTACCTTTCTTTCACGGCCCATTGGGTCACTCTTTTGGCAGCTGGGAAGGATGCAGGGCAAGGTGCAGTAGTGTTGGAGGTTGTCCCACCGCCACGCCTCCAAAATGCTACTACTGGTTGTGACACACCTCTCTCCTCCACCCCCTCCTCTTCTTCTTCCTCCATGGCCTCTTCCTGTGGTTTGTCCTATGAACCAGCGGTGCTCCGTAGCCGTTCACGGGGCTACGCAAGTACGCAGGCAAAAAGATGCCATGCCGTGCTTGCGCTGGTGTGTTTGGGGGACAGAAGCCACACTGGGGCAGAGGTCCTGTCTGCTCTGCAGGGCCAGGCCGAGAGGTGGTTGACGCCACGCCAGCTTAAGCCAGGAATGGTGGTTTGCGACAATGGCACCAACCTCCTCTCCGCCCTCCGACAGGGACAACTGACCCATGTGCCCTGTGTGGCTCACGTCCTTAACCTGGTGGTGCAGCGGTTCTTGGGCAGGTACCCGGGCTTACAGGATGTCCTGAGGCAGGCCAGGAAAGTCTGTGTGCATTTCCGCAGATCTTATAATGCCAGTGCTCGCCTGGCTGAGCTGCAAAAGGAGTTGAACCTGCCCAAGAACCGCCTTATATGTGACATGCCCACCAGGTGGAACTCAACGTTGGCCATGCTGCAGCGGCTGCACACGCAGCAGAGGGCCATCAATGAGTACCTGTGCGACTACGGCACCAGGACAGGGTCAGGGGAGCTTGGTTTTTTTTCTCCACGCCAGTGGGGCATGATCAGGGATGCATGCACTGTCCTGGCACCATTTGAGGAGGCCACGAGGATGGTGAGCAGTGACAGTGCATGCATCAGTGACACTGTACCTCTTGTCCACCTGTTGGAGCACACGCTGCATGGAATAATGGACAGGGCACTTGAGGCAGAACAGAGGCAGGAAGAGGAGGACTTCCTTGCCTCTCAAGGCCCCCTTTACCCAGACAGTGTTCCTTCTGTCCCACCCATCGCACAGGAAGAGGAGGAGGAGGAGGAGGAGGAGGAGGATTGTGTCAGCATGGAGGTGGAGGCTGGCACTCAGCATCATCAGCAGCAGTCTTTTAGGGATGATTTACAGTCCCAAGAAACCAGTGGACTTGTACGTGGCTGGGAGGAGGTGGCTGCGGATCATGTCGTCCTTAGTGACCCAGAGGACTCCGGAGCGAATGCCTCAGCAAACCTACGCTGCATGGCCTCCCTGATCCTGCAAAGTCTGCGGAAGGATCCTCGTATTCTTCGGATCAAGGAGAGGGACCATTACTGGCTGGCCACTCTCCTTGATCCACGGTACAAGGGTAAGGTTGCGGACCTTATGTTACCGTCGCAGAGGGAGCAGAGGATGAGACAACTCCGGGAGGCCTTGCAGAAAGGTCTGTGCAACGCGTTCCCAGAGACTGGGAGGTTACAAACTCCTGGTCCTGGACAACGAGTTGCTGAGGCTTCGGCCAGTCAAAGAAGGAGCGGTGGGGAAGGTGGCCGTCTGACCGATGCGTTCAGACAATTCTTTAGTCCGCAGCCCCAAAGTATGATCGGTTCCAGCAACCATCGCCAGCGTCTGATATACATGGTGCAGGAATACCTAGGGGCAAGGTCAGACTTGGACACCTTCCCCACCGAAAATCCTCTGGCTTACTGGGTCTTGAGGATGGATCACTGGCCAGAGCTTGCACAGTATGCAATTGAGCTACTGGCCTGTCCTGCATCCAGCGTTCTTTCGGAACGCACATTCAGTGCTGCTGGAGGATTTGTCACGGATCACAGGGTGCGCCTGTCCACCGACTCGGTTGATCGACTGACTTTCATCAAGATGAACCAGTCTTGGATCACCACCAGCTACCACACACCTGATGCTGATATAACAGACTAATTGATTTTAACATGTCACATCCCTTCAAGACTGATGCTGATGCTGAGTGCCTGTGCTGTTATGTTGACTGGCTATCCTCCTCCTCCGAGTCCTCAATGATACGATTGATGATGATAGCTTGGAAGATCATTTTTGTTTATGGGTGCCGCCACCAGTGGCTAAGGCCCAATTTTTCAGCCCCTGTTTTACAGGGGCGTGTAATTACAATTTTTTTAGCAATAATTTGCCATAGGGCTCATTGCTGTGCTCCAAGTACAGTATCTGTGAGGGGTTGGAGTGTTGTGGCACCAGTGCCTAAGGCCCAATTTTTCAGCCCCTGTTTAACAGGGGCGTGTCATTACAATTTTTGAAGCAATACTTTGCAACAGGGCTCATTGCTGTGCTCCAAGTACAGTATCTGTGAGGGGTTGTAGTGTTGTGCCACCAGTGCCTAAGGCCCAATTTTTCAGCCCCTGTTCAACAGGGGCATGCAATTACAATTCTTGATCTAATAATTCACAGCAGGGTCCATTGCTGCACCCACCAAGAGTAACTCTGAGGGCTTACAGTCTTGTGGCAACGCCACCACCACCACCACCACCACCACGAAAGGCCCAATTTTTCAGCCCCTGTTCAAAAGGGGCATGTAATTACAATTCTTGATCTAATAATTCACAGCAGGGCCCATTGCTGCACCCACCAAGAGTAACTGTCAGGGCTTACAGTGTTGTGGCACCAGCACCACCATCAAAGCCCCAATTTTTACTACCACTGTTCAACAATTATATGTAATTAAAATTCCTGATATAATAGTTGACAGCAGGGCGTTCCAGCACCAACCAAGAGTAACTGAGTGCTTACAGTGTTGTGCCAACACCAACAACTAAGGGGCCTATTTCTGCAGAGTATATACGGCAGGTCCCTACTTTCAAACATCCAACTTACAAACGACTCCTACTTGCAAACGAAAGAAGACAACAGGAAGTGAGAGGAAATCTACCCCTAGAAAGGAAAATTCTCTCCTGTAAGAATAAATATGGGAGAAAGGGGTCTCATCTGTACTGATGCTTTATCAGCAATCCTTGTTTCAAGAAAAACACCACATTTCAAAAACAGTTGTCATTGGGACGGAAAGTGAGGTGAAATGTTCTGAACAGGGGCACAGACAGCAAAACAAATGTTACAGGGGTGATAACCCTTACCTATGTTTCCCAAAAAGTTTAAAAATAGATTTTTGGGCTGGAGCTACACTTCAACAATGTACCTGTTCAAAATTACAAACAGATTCTACATAAGAACAAACCTACAGTCCCTGTCTTGTATGCACCGCCTGTATACGGCTGTTCAGAGTATATAGGGCCTTTTTTATTTTATGTGCGGGGTTCCCCTTAATATCCATACAAGACCCAAAGGGGCTGGTAATGGGCTGGGGTAGGGGGGGGTCATGGGGTAGCTATGCCATTTTTCTTAAAGAATTTCATCCATATTACCGGGACCAGACATTACATTAAAGCCGCAAGCAGTTTTAAATGGCTTTTTTTCCCTTTAGAAGTGTCATTTTGTGCAGGGACAGTTCTAAACACGGGAAACACGTGGCACTTCACAGGCATACTTTAGACACCCCCCAGGTACGATATTTAAAGGAATATTTGACTTTTTTTTTTTCACTTTATGCATCATTAAAATGACTGCTCCCGAAAAACGACCGTTTTTAAAACTTCTTTTTGCATTGATACATGTCCCCTGGTGCACAACCCGGGTTCCCAAACCCTATTTATGACAATAACATGCATAATAGTTGTTATAATTAGCACTTTAGAATTCGAACGTTCGCATCCATTGTATTTAATAGGGTTCTAATGTTCGTTCGAACTTTCGGTCCGTTCGCGGGTTCTGGTGCGAACCGAACCCGGGGGTGTTCGGCTCATCACTATTCCAGATCCTTCGATGTGGTTTATGGCGTGGAGTGCGATCGTTCTACATGTTTCACACGTCAGCGCTTCTTCAGGAGATGAAAATCTATCAGACATGAAAAACAGACAATAAGCTCATCTATAAAAACAAACAGTGAACAATATATGGTGATTGTCCATGAAATGATTGCTGGGGCCCCCAACATCCGCTCCACATGAGACCCCAAATATCCGCTCCACATGAGACCCCCAACATTTGCTCCACATGAGACCCCAAACATCTGCTCCAAATGAGACCCCAAACATTTGCTCCACATGAGACCCCCAACATCCGCTCCACATGAGACCCCAACATCCGCTCCACATGAGACCCCCAACATCAGCTCCACATGAGACCCCAACATTTGCTCCACATGAGACCCCCAACATCAGCTCCACATGAGACCCCAACATCCGCTCCACATGAGACCCCCAACATCAGCTCCACATGAGACCCCAACATCCGCTCCACATGAGACCCTCCAACATCCGCTCCACATGAGACCCCAACATCCGCTCCACATGAGACCCCCAACATCCGCTCCACATGAGACCCCAACATCCACTCCACCTGAGACCCCCAACATCCGCTCCACATGAGACCCCAACATCCGCTCCACATGAGACCCCCAACATCCACTCCACATGAGACCCCCAACATCCGCCCCACCTGAGACCCCCAACATCCACTCCACCTGAGACCCCCAACATCTGCTTCACATGTGACCCCCAACATCCGCTCCACGTGAGACCCCCAACATCCGCTCCACGTGAGACCCCCAACATCCGCTCCACATGAGACCCCCAACATCCGCTCCACATGAGACTTCCAAAATTTGCTCCACATGGGATCCCCAACATCCGCTCCACATGAGACCCACAACATCTGCTCCACATGAGACCCCCAACATCTGCTCCATGTGAGATTTCCAACATCCGCTCCATGTGAGACCCCCAACTTCTGCTCCACGTGAGACCCCCAACATCTGCTCCACATGAAACACCAACATCCGCTCCACATGAGACCCCCAACATCCGCTCCACCTGAGACCCCCAACATCCGCTCCACATGAGACCCCAACATCCGCTCCACATGAGACCCCAACGTTCGCTCAACATGAGACCCCCAACATCCGCTCCACATGAGACCCCAACATCCGCTCCACATGAGACCCCAATGTTCGCTCAACATGAGACCCCCAACATCCGCTCCACATGAGACCCCAACATCCGCTCCACATGAGACCCCCAACATCTGCTCCACATGAGACCCCAACATTTGCTCCACATGAGACCCCCAACATCAGCTCCACATGAGACCCCAACATCCGCTCCACATGAGACCCCCAACATCAGCTCCACATGAGACCCCAACATCCGCTCCACATGAGACCCTCCAACATCCGCTCCACATGAGACCCCAACATCCGCTCCACATGAGACCCCCAACATCCGCTCCACATGAGACCCCAACATCCACTCCACATGAGACCCCAAACATTTGCTCCACATGAGACCCCCAACATCCGCTCCACATGAGACCCCAACATCCGCTCCACATGAGACCCCCAACATCAGCTCCACATGAGACCCCAACATTTGCTCCACATGAGACCCCCAACATCAGCTCCACATGAGACCCCAACATCCGCTCCACATGAGACCCCCAACATCAGCTCCACATGAGACCCCAACATCCGCTCCACATGAGACCCTCCAACATCCGCTCCACATGAGACCCCAACATCCGCTCCACATGAGACCCCCAACATCCGCTCCACCTGAGACCCCAACATCCACTCCACCTGAGACCCCCAACATCCGCTCCACATGAGACCCCAACATCCGCTCCACATGAGACCCCCAACATCCGCTCCACATGAGACCCCCAACATCCGCCCCACCTGAGACCCCCAACATCCACTCCACCTGAGACCCCAACATCTGCTTCACATGTGACCCCCAACATCCGCTCCACGTGAGACCCCCAACATCCGCTCCACGTGAGACCCCCAACATCCGCTCCACATGAGACCCCCAACATCCGCTCCACATGAGACTTCCAAAATTTGCTCCACATGGGACCCCCAACATCCGCTCCACATGAGACCCACAACATCTGCTCCACATGAGACCCCCAACATCTGCTCCATGTGAGATTTCCAACATCCGCTCCATGTGAGACCCCCAACTTCTGCTCCACGTGAGACCCCCAACATCTGCTCCACATGAAACACCAACATCCGCTCCACATGAGACCCCCAACATCCGCTCCACCTGAGACCCCCAACATCCGCTCCACATGAGACCCCAACATCCGCTCCACATGAGACCCCAACGTTCGCTCAACATGAGACCCCCAACATCCGCTCCACATGAGACCCCAACATCCGCTCCACATGAGACCCCAATGTTCGCTCAACATGAGACCCCCAACATCCGCTCCACATGAGACCCCAACATCCGCTCCACATGAGACCCCCAACATCTGCTCCACGTGAGATTTCCAACATCTGCTCCATGTGAAACCCCTAACATCTGCTCCACATGAGACCCCCAACATCTGCTCCACATGAAACCCTAACATCCGCTCAACCTGAGACCCCCAACATCCGCTCCACATTAGACCCCAACATCCGCTCCACATGAGACCCCCAACATTCCCTCGACCTGAGACCCCAACATCTGCTCCACCTGAGACCCTCAACATCCGCTCCACCTGAGACCCCCAACATCCGCTCCACCTGAGACCCCCAACATCCGCTCCGTATGAGACCCCAACATCCGCTTCATATGAGACCCCTAACATCCGCTCCACATGAGACCCCAACGTTCGCTCCACCTGAAACTGACAACATCCGCTCCCCATGAGAGCCCCAAAATCCGCTCCACATGAGACTTCCAACATCCGCTCCACCTGAGAACGTTGGGGTTCGCTCCACATGAGACCCCAACATCTGCTCCACATGAGACCCCAACGTTCGCTCAACATGAGACCCCCAACATCGGCTCCACATGAGACCCCAACATCCGCTCCATATGAGACCACCAACATCAGCTCCACATGAGACCCCCAACATCTGCTCCACATGAGACTCCCAACATCTGCTCCACGTGAGATTTTCAACATCCGCTCCATGTGAGACCCCCAACATCTGCTCCACGTGAGACCCCCAACATCCGCTCCACATGAAACCCCAACATCCGCTCAACCTGAGACCCCCAACATCCGCTCCACATGAGACCCCAACATCCGCTCCACATTAGACCCCAACATCCGCTCCACATGAGACCCCCAACATCCCCTCGACCTGAGACCCCAACATCTGCTCCACCTGAGACCCTCAACATCCGTTCCATCTGAGACCCCCAACATCCGCTCCACCTGAGACCCCCAACATCCGCTCCGAATGAGACCCCAACATCCGCTTCATATGAGACCCCCAACATCCGCTCCACATGAGACCCCAACGTTCGCTCTACCTGAAACTGACAACATCCGCTCCCCATGAGAGCCCCAACATCCGCTCCACATGAGACTTCCAACATCCGCTCCACCTGAGAACGTTGGGGTTCGCTCAACATGAGACCCCCAACATCCGCTCCACATGAGACCCCAACATCCGCTCCACATGAGACCCCCAACATCAGCTCCACATGAGACCCCAACATCCGCTTCATATGAGACCCACAACATCCACTCCACATGAGACCCCAACGTTCGCTCCACATGAGACCCCAACATCCGCTCCATATGAGACTTCCAACATCCGCTCCACATGAGACCCCGAACATCAGTTCCACATGAGACCCTCAACATCCGCTCCACCTGAGACCCCAACATCCGCTCCACATGAGACCCCCAACGTCCGCTCCACCTGAGACCCCAACATCCGCTCCACCTGAGACCCCAACATCCGCTCCACATGAGACCCCCAACGTGCGCTCCACCTGAGACCCCAACATCCGCTCCACATGAGACCCCCAACGTGCGCTCCACCTGAGACCCCAACATCCGCTCCACATGAGACCCCCAACATCCGCTCCACCTGAGACCCCCCAACATCCTCTCCACATGAGAGCCCAACATCCGCTCCACAAGAGACCCCCAACATCCGCTCCACAAGAGACCCCCAACATCCGCTCCACATGAGACCACCAACATCCGCTCCACATGAGACCCCAGCATCCGCTTCACATGAGACCCCCAACATACGCTCCACATGAGACCCCCAACATCTGCTCCACCTGAGACCCCAACATCCGCTCCACATGAGACCCCCAACATCCGCTCCACCTGAAACCCCAACATCCGCTCCACATGAGACCCCCAACATCCGCTCCACCTGAGACCCCAACATCCGCTCCACATGAGACCCCCAACATCCGCTCCACATGAGATCCCCAACATCCGCTCCACCTGAGACCCCAACATCCACTCCACATGAGACCCCCAATGTCCGCTCCACCTGAGATCCCCAGGTGGAGGGGGGGATCCGTAGTTTCGAAGGATCTGGGGGGGATCCGTAGTTTCGAAGGGTCTGGGGGGATCCGTAGTGGAGAAGGATCTGGGGGGATCCGTAGTGGAGAAGGATCTGGGGGTTCCATAGTGGAGAAGGATCTGGGGGGATCTGTAATGGAGAAGGATCTGGGGAGATCCATAGTGGAGAAGGATCTGGGGGATCCGTAGTGGAGAAGGATCTGGGGGGATCCGTAGTGGAGAAGGATCTGGGGGGATCCGTAGTGGAGAAGGATCTGGGGGGATCTGTAGTGGAGAAGGATCTGGGGGGATCCGTAGTGGAGAAGGATCTGGGGGATCCGTAGTGGAGAAGGATCTGGGGGGATCCGTTGCGGAGAAGGATCTGGGGGGATCTGTAGTGGAGAAGGATCTGAGGGGGATCCATAGTGGAGAAGGATCTGGGGGATCTGTAGTGGAGAAGGATCTGTTGGGATCTGTAGTGGAGAAGGATCTGGGGGATCCGTAATGGAGAAGGATCTGGGGGGATTGGTAGTGGAGAAGAATCTGGGGGGATCGATAGTGGAGAAGGATCTGGGGCGATTGGTAGTGGAGAAGGATCTGGGAAGGATCCATAGTGGAGAAGGATCTGGGGGGATCCGTAGTGGAGAAGGATCTGGGGGATCCGTAGTGGAGAAGGATCTGGGGGGATCAATAGTGGAGAAGGATCTGGGGGATCTGTAGTGGAGAAGGATCTGGGGGATCCAGAGTGGAGAAGGATCTGGGGGGATTGATAGTGGAGAAGGATGTGGGAGGGATCCACAGTGGAGAAGGATCTGGGGGGATCCGTAGTGGAGAAGGATCTGCGGGGATCGATAGTGGAGAAGGATCTGGGGGATCTGTAGTGGAGAAGGATCTGGGGGGATCCGTAGTGGAGAAGGATCTGGGGGGATCCGTAGTGGAGAAGGATCTGGGGGATCCGTAGTGGAGAAGGATCTGGGGGGATCCGTAGTGGAGAAGGATCTGGGGGGATCCGTAGTTTAGAAGGGTCTGGGGGATCCGTAGTGGATAAGGATCTGGGGGGATCCGTAGTGGAGAAGGATCTGGGGGGATCCATAGTGGAGAAGGATCTGGGGGATCCATAGTGGAGAAGGATCTGGGGGATCCATAGTGGAGAAGGATCTGGGGGGATCCGTAGTGGAGAAGGATCTGGGGGGATCCGTAGTGGAGAGGGATCTGGGAGGATCCATTGCGGAGAAGGATCTGGGGGATCTGTAGTGGAGAAGGATCTGGGGGGATACGTAGTGGAGAAGGATCTGGGGGGATCTGTAGTGGAGAAGGATCTGGGGGGATCCGTAGTGCAGAAGGATCTGGGGGGATCCGTAGTGGAGAAGGATCTGGGGGGATCCGTAGTGGAGAAGGATCTGGGGGGATCCGTAGTGGAGAAGGATCTGGGGGGATCCGTAGTGGGGAAGGATCTGGGGGTATCCGAAGTGGAGAAGGATCTGGGGGTATCTGTAGTGGAGAAGGATCTGGGGGGTTCCGTAGTGGAGAAGGATCTGGGGGGGATCCGTAGTGGAGAAGGATCTGGGGGGATCCGTAGTGGAGAAGGATCTGGGGGGATCTTTAGTGGAGAAGGATCTGGGGGGATCTGTAGTGGAGAAGGATCTGGGGGGATCCGTAGTAGAGAAGGATCTGGGGGGATCAGTAGTGGGGAAGGATCTGGGGGGATCCGTAGTGGAGAAGGATCTGGGGGGATCCGTAGTGGAGAAGGATCTGGGGGGATCCGTAGTGGGGAAGGATCTGGGAGTATCCGTAGTGGAGAAGGATCTGGGGGGATCCGTAGTGGAGAAGGATCTGGGGCGATCTTTAGTGGAGAAGGATCTGGGGGGATCCGTAGTGGAGAAGGATCTGGGGGGATCCGTAGTAGAGAAGGATCTGGGGGGATCCGTAGTGGAGAAGGATCTGGGGGGGATCCGTAGTGGAGAAGGATCTGGGGGGATCCGTAGTGGAGAAGGATCTGGGGGGATCCGTAGTGGAGAAGGGTCTGGGGGGATTGGTAGTGGAGAAGGATCTGGGGGGATCCGTAGTGGAGAAGGATCTGGGGGGATCCGTAGTGGAGAAGGATCTGGGGGGATCGGTAGTGGAGAAGGATCTGGGGGATCCGTAATGGAGAAGGATCTGGGGGATCCGTAGTGGAGAAGGATCTGGGGCGATCCGTAGTGGAGAAGGATCTGGGGGATCCGTAGTGGAGAAGGATCTGGGGGATCTGTAGTGGAGAAGGTTTTGGGGGATCCGTAGTGGGGAAGGATCTGGGGGGATCCGTAGTGGAGAAGGATCTGGGGGGATTCGTAGTGGAGAAGGATCTGGGGGGATCCGTAGTGGAGAAGGATCTGGGGGGATCTGTAGTGGAGAAGGATCTGGGGGGATCCGTAGTGGAGAAGGATCTGGGGGGATCCGTAGTGGGGAAGGATCTGGGACGATCCGTAGTGGAGAAGGATCTGGGGGGATCCGTAGTGGAGAAGGATCTGGGGGGATCCGTAGTGGGGAAGGATCTGGGGGTATCCGAAGTGGAGAAGGATCTGGGGGATCCGTAGTGGGGAAGGATCTGGGGGGATCCGTAGTGCAGAAGGATCTGGGGGGATCCGTAGTGCAGAAGGATCTGGGGGGATCCGTAGTGGAGAAGGATCTGGGGGGATCCATAGTGGGGAAGGATCTGCGAGTATCCGTAGTGGAGAAGGATCTGGGGGGATCCGTAGTGGAGAAGGATCTGGGGGGATCCGTAGTGGGGAAGGATCTGGGGGTATCCGTAGTGGAGAAGGATCTGGGGGTATCCGTAGTGGAGAAGGATCTGGGGGTATCCGTAGTGGAGAAGGATCTGGGGGGATCCGTAATGGAGAAGGATCTGGGGGATCCGTAGTGGAGAAGGATCTGGGGCGATCCGTAGTGGAGAAGGATCTGGGGGATCCGTAGTGGAGAAGGATCTGGGGGATCTGTAGTGGAGAAGGTTTTGGGGGATCCGTAGTGGGGAAGGATCTGGGGGGATCCGTAGTGGAGAAGGATCTGGGGGATTCGTAGTGGAGAAGGATCTGGGGGGATCCGTAGTGGAGAAGGATCTGGGGGGATCTGTAGTGGAGAAGGATCTGGGGGGATCCGTAGTGGAGAAGGATCTGGGGGGATCCGTAGTGGGGAAGGATCTGGGACGATCCGTAGTGGAGAAGGATCTGGGGGGATCCGTAGTGGAGAAGGATCTGGGGGGATCCGTAGTGGGGAAGGATCTGGGGGTATCCGAAGTGGAGAAGGATCTGGGGGATCCGTAGTGGGGAAGGATCTGGGGGGATCCGTAGTGCAGAAAGATCTGGGGGGATCCGTAGTGGAGAAGGATCTGGGGGGATCCATAGTGGGGAAGGATCTGGGGGTATCCGAAGTGGAGAAGGATCTGGGGGTATCCGTAGTGGAGAAGGATCTGGGGGGATCTGTAGTGGAGAAGGATCTGGGGGGGATCCGTAGTGGAGAAGGATCTGGGGGGATCCGTAGTGGAGAAGGATCGGGGGGGATCCGTAGTGGGGAAGGATCTGGGAGTATCCGTAGTGGAGAAGGATCTGGGGGGATCCGTAGTGGAGAAGGATCTGGGGCGATCTTTAGTGGAGAAGGATCTGGGGGGATCCGTAGTGGAGAAGGATCTGGGGGGATCCGTAGTAGAGAAGGATCTGGGGGGATCCGTAGTGGAGAAGGATCTGGGGGGGATCCGTAGTGGAGAAGGATCTGGGGGGATCCGTAGTGGAGAAGGATCTGGGGGGATCCGTAGTGGAGAAGGATCTGGGGGGATCGGTAGTGGAGAAGGATCTGGGGGGATCCGTAGTGGAGAAGGATCTGGGGGGATCCGTAGTGGAGAAGGATCTGGGGGGATCGGTAGTGGAGAAGGATCTGGGGGGATCCGTAGTGGAGAAGGATCTGGGGGAATCCGTAGTGGGGAAGGATCTGGGAGTATCCGTAGTGGAGAAGGATCTGGGGGGATCCGTAGTGGAGAAGGATCTGGGGGGATCCGTAGTGGGGAAGGATCTGGGGGTATCCGTAGTGGAGAAGGATCTGGGGGTATCCGTAGTGGAGAAGGATCTGGGGGTATCCGTAGTGGAGAAGGATCTGGGGGGATCCGTAATGGAGAAGGATCTGGGGGATCCGTAGTGGAGAAGGATCTGGGGCGATCCGTAGTGGAGAAGGATCTGGGGGATCCGTAGTGGAGAAGGATCTGGGGGATCTGTAGTGGAGAAGGTTTTGGGGGATCCGTAGTGGGGAAGGATCTGGGGGGATCCGTAGTGGAGAAGGATCTGGGGGGATTCGTAGTGGAGAAGGATCTGGGGGGATCCGTAGTGGAGAAGGATCTGGGGGGATCTGTAGTGGAGAAGGATCTGGGGGGATCCGTAGTGGAGAAGGATCTGGGGGGATCCGTAGTGGGGAAGAATCTGGGACGATCCGTAGTGGAGAAGGATCTGGGGGGATCCGTAGTGGAGAAGGATCTGGGGGGATCCGTAGTGGGGAAGGATCTGGGGGTATCCGAAGTGGAGAAGGATCTGGGGGATCCGTAGTGGGGAAGGATCTGGGGGGATCCGTAGTGCAGAAGGATCTGGGGGATCCATAGTGGAGAAGGATCTGGGGGGATCCATAGTGGGGAAGGATCTGCGAGTATCCGTAGTGGAGAAGGATCTGGGGGGATCCGTAGTGGAGAAGGATCTGGGGGGATCCGTAGTGGGGAAGGATCTGGGGGTATCCGTAGTGGAGAAGGATCTGGGGGTATCCGTAGTGGAGAAGGATCTGGGGGTATCCATAGTGGAGAAGGATCTGGGGGGATCCGTAATGGAGAAGGATCTGGGGGATCCGTAGTGGAGAAGGATCTGGGGCGATCCGTAGTGGAGAAGGATCTGGGGGATCTGTAGTGGAGAAGGTTTTGGGGGATCCGTAGTGGGGAAGGATCTGGGGGGATCCGTAGTGGAGAAGGATCTGGGGGGATTCGTAGTGGAGAAGGATCTGGGGGGATCCGTAGTGGAGAAGGATCTGGGGGGATCTGTAGTGGAGAAGGATCTGGGGGGATCCGTAGTGGAGAAGGATCTGGGGGATCCGTAGTGGGGAAGGATCTGGGACGATCCGTAGTGGAGAAGGATCTGGGGGGATCCGTAGTGGAGAAGGATCTGGGGGGATCCGTAGTGGGGAAGGATCTGGGGGTATCCGAAGTGGAGAAGGATCTGGGGGATCCGTAGTGGGGAAGGATCTGGGGGGATCCGTAGTGCAGAAGGATCTGGGGGGATCCGTAGTGGAGAAGGATCTGGGGGGATCCATAGTGGGGAAGGATCTGGGGGTATCCGAAGTGGAGAAGGATCTGGGGGTATCCGTAGTGGAGAAGGATCTGGGGGGATCTGTAGTGGAGAAGGATCTGGGGGGGATCCGTAGTGGAGAAGGATCTGGAGGGATCTGTAGTGGAGAAGGATCTGGGGGGATCTTTAGTGGAGAAGGATCTGGGGGGATCCGTAGTGGAGAAGGATCTGGGGGGATCCGTAGTAGAGAAGGATCTGGGGGGATCAGTAGTGGGGAAGGATCTGGGGGGATCCGTAGTTTAGAAGGATCTGGGGGGGATCCGTAGTGGAGAAGGATCTGGGGGGATCCGGAGTGGAGAAGGATCTGGGGGGATCTGTAGTGGAGAAGGATCTGGGGGGATCCGTAGTGGAGAAGGATCTGGGGGATCCGTAGTGGAGAAGGATCTGGGGGGATCCGTAGTGGGGAAGGATCTGGGAGTATCCATAGTGGAGAAGGATCTGGGGGGATCCGTAGTGGAGAAGGATCTGGGGGGATCTTTAGTGGAGAAGGATCTGGGGGGATCCGTAGTGGAGAAGGATCTGGGGGATCCGTAGTAGAGAAGGATCTGGGGGATCCGTATTAGAGAAGGATCTGGGGGGGATCCGTAGTGGAGAAGGATCTGGGGGATCCGTAGTGGAGAAGGATCTGGGGGGATCCGTAGTGGAGAAGGATCTGGGGGATCGGTAGTGGAGAAGGATCTGGGGGGATCCATAGTGGAGAAGGATCTGGGGGATCCGTAGTGGAGAAGGATCTGGGGGGATCCGTAGTGGGGAAGGATCTGGGAGTATCCGTAGTGGAGAAGGATCTGGGGGGATGCGTAGTGGGGAAGGATCTGGGGGTATCCGAAGTGGAGAAGGATCTGGGGGATCCGTAGTGGGGAAGGATCTGGGGATCCGTAGTGGAGAAGGATCTGGGGGATCCGTAGTGGAGAAGGATCTGGGGGGATCTGTAGTGGGGAAGGATCTGGGGGTATCCGAAGTGGAGAAGGATCTGGGGTATCCGTAGTGGAGAAGGATCTGGGGGATCCGTGGTGGAGAAGGATCTTGGGGGGATCCGTAGTGGAGAAGGATCTGGGGGGATCCGTAGTGGAGAAGGATCTGGGGGGATCTTTAGTGGAGAAGGATCTGGGGGTATCCGAAGTGGAGAAGGATCTGGGGTATCCGTAGTGGAGAAGGATCTGGGGGATCCGTAGTGGGGAAGGATCTGGGAGTATCCGTAGTGGAGAAGGATCTGGGGGGATGCGTAGTGGGGAAGGATCTGGGGGTATCCGAAGTGGAGAAGGATCTGGGGGATCCGTAGTGGGGAAGGATCTGGGGATCCGTAGTGGAGAAGGATCTGGGGGATCCGTAGTGGAGAAGGATCTGGGGGGATCCGTAGTGGGGAAGGATCTGGGGGTATCCGAAGTGGAGAAGGATCTGGGGTATCCGTAGTGGAGAAGGATCTGGGGGATCCGTAGTGGAGAAGGATCTGGGGGGGATCCGTAGTGGAGAAGGATCTGGGGGGATCCGTAGTGGAGAAGGATCTGGGGGGATCCGTAGTGGGGAAGGATCTGGGGGTATCCGAAGTGGAGAAGGATCTGGGGTATCCGTAGTGGAGAAGGATCTGGGGGATCCGTAGTGGAGAAGGATCTGGGGGGGATCCGTAGTGGAGAAGGATCTGGGGGGATCCGTAGTGGAGAAGGATCTGGGGGGATCTTTAGTGGAGAAGGATCTGGGGGGATCTGTATGTGGAGAAGGATCTGGGGGGATCCGTAGTAGAGAAGGATCTGGGGGGATCAGTAGTGGGGAAGGATCTGGGGGGATCCGTAGTGGAGAAGGATCTGGGGGGATCCGTAGTGGAGAAGGATCTGGGGGGATCCGTAGTGGGGAAGGATCTGGGAGTATCCGTAGTGGAGAAGGATCTGGGGGGATCCGTAGTGGAGAAGGATCTGGGGCGATCTTTAGTGGAGAAGGATCTGGGGGATCCGTAGTGGAGAAGGATCTGGGGGGATCCGTAGTAGAGAAGGATCTGGGGGGATCCGTAGTGGAGAAGGATCTGGGGGGGATCCGTAGTGGAGAAGGATCTGGGGGGATCCGTAGTGGAGAAGGATCTGGGGGGATCCGTAGTGGAGAAGGATCTGGGGGGATCCGTAGTGGAGAAGGATCTGGGGGGGATCCGTAGTGGAGAAGGATCTGGGGGGATCCGTAGTGGAGAAGGATCTGGGGGGATCGGTAGTGGAGAAGGATCTGGGGGGATCCGTAGTGGAGAAGGATCTGGGGGAATCCGTAGTGGGGAAGGATCTGGGAGTATCCGTAGTGGAGAAGGATCTGGGGGGATCCGTAGTGGAGAAGGATCTGGGGGGATCCGTAGTGGGGAAGGATCTGGGGGTATCCGTAGTGGAGAAGGATCTGGGGGTATCCGTAGTGGAGAAGGATCTGGGGGTATCCGTAGTGGAGAAGGATCTGGGGGGATCCGTAATGGAGAAGGATCTGGGGGATCCGTAGTGGAGAAGGATCTGGGGCGATCCGTAGTGGAGAAGGATCTGGGGGATCCGTAGTGGAGAAGGATCTGGGGGATCTGTAGTGGAGAAGGTTTTGGGGGATCCGTAGTGGGGAAGGATCTGGGGGGATCCGTAGTGGAGAAGGATCTGGGGGGATTCGTAGTGGAGAAGGATCTGGGGGGGATCCGTAGTGGAGAAGGATCTGGGGGGATCTGTAGTGGAGAAGGATCTGGGGGGATCCGTAGTGGAGAAGGATCTGGGGGGATCCGTAGTGGGGAAGGATCTGGGACGATCCGTAGTGGAGAAGGATCTGGGGGGATCCGTAGTGGAGAAGGATCTGGGGGGATCCGTAGTGGGGAAGGATCTGGGGGTATCCGAAGTGGAGAAGGATCTGGGGGATCCGTAGTGGGGAAGGATCTGGGGGATCCGTAGTGCAGAAGGATCTGGGGGGATCCGTAGTGGAGAAGGATCTGGGGGGATCCATAGTGGGGAAGGATCTGGGAGTATCCGTAGTGGAGAAGGATCTGGGGGGATCCGTAGTGGAGAAGGATCTGGGGGGATCCGTAGTGGGGAAGGATCTGGGGGTATCCGTAGTGGAGAAGGATCTGGGGGATCCGTAGTGGAGAAGGATCTGGGGCGATCCGTAGTGGAGAAGGATCTGGGGGATCCGTAGTGGAGAAGGATCTGGGGGATCTGTAGTGGAGAAGGTTTTGGGGGATCCGTAGTGGGGAAGGATCTGGGGGGATCCGTAGTGGAGAAGGATCTGGGGGGATTCGTAGTGGAGAAGGATCTGGGGGGGATCCGTAGTGGAGAAGGATCTGGGGGGATCTGTAGTGGAGAAGGATCTGGGGGGATCCGTAGTGGAGAAGGATCTGGGGGGATCCGTAGTGGGGAAGGATCTGGGGGTATCCGAAGTGGAGAAGGATCTGGGGGATCCGTAGTGGGGAAGGATCTGGGGGGATCCGTAGTGCAGAAAGATCTGGGGGGATCCGTAGTGGAGAAGGATCTGGGGGGATCCATAGTGGGGAAGGATCTGGGGGTATCCGAAGTGGAGAAGGATCTGGGGGTATCCGTAGTGGAGAAGGATCTGGGGGGATCTGTAGTGGAGAAGGATCTGGGGGGGATCCGTAGTGGAGAAGGATCTGGGGGGATCCGTAGTGGAGAAGGATCGGGGGGGATCCGTAGTGGGGAAGGATCTGGGAGTATCCGTAGTGGAGAAGGATCTGGGGGTATCCGTAGTGGAGAAGGATCTGGGGCGATCTTTAGTGGAGAAGGATCTGGGGGGATCCGTAGTGGAGAATAGGGATGAGCTTCGTGTTCGAGTCGAACATACGTTCGACTCGAACATTGGCTGTTCGATCGTTCGACGAAGATCGAACGATTTGGGCCGTTCGCGCCAAATTCGAGTGACGCGAACGGCCCACAATGCACTACGCCATCGCAGTGTCATCCAGGCGCTGTGATTGGCCAAGCATGCACTGTGACCCCGCATGCTTGGCCAATCACAGCGCCGGCAGCGAGGAGAGCAATGATTGGCCACAGGCAGGATGCCTGTGGCCAATTATTGCTGAGGGTGTTTAGTACACGCCCCACACTATAAAAGGCCGCCAGCACGGCGGCCTAGTGTAGTGTGTTCCGGAGCAGGGATAGAGCAGCATAGGCAGGGACAGTGACTGTTATTTCTTTCTTGCTTAACCTGGATTCCTTTAGTTTAGGGAAAGAGAAGGATAGGTAGGGAGAGTGTCAGTGTGTTTTGTGCTTCTGCTATAGTGTGCTTAAAAAAAACATTTATTCTAGGGACAGAAAACTCTAGGTAGGGACAGTGTCAGTTTCTTTCACTCTGCAAGTCCTTGTTTCCAGGGACCTGTAAGGACAGTGAGTTAATTGTCCTTGTGCTATATTGTGCTTAAAAAAAACATTTATTCTAGGGACAGAAAACTCTAGGTAGGGACAGTGTCAGTTTCTTTCACTCTGCAAGTCCTTGTTTCCAGGGACCTGTAAGGACAGTGAGTTAATTGTCCTTGTGCTATATTGTGATTAAAAAAAACATTTATTCTAGGGACAGAAAACTCTAGGTAGGGACAGTGTCAGTTTCTTTCACTCTGCAAGTCCTTGTTTCCAGGGACCTGTAAGGACAGTGAGTTAATTTTCCTTGTGCTATATTGTGATTAAAAAAAACATTTATTCTAGGGACAGAAAACTCTAGGTAGGGACAGTGTCAGTTTCTTTCACTCTGCAAGTCCTTGTTTCCAGGGACCTGTAAGGACAGTGAGTTAATTGTCCTTGTGCTATATTGTGCTTAAAAAAAACATTTATTCTAGGGACAGAAAACTCTAGGTAGGGACAGTGTCAGTTTCTTTCACTCTGCAAGTCCTTGTTTCCAGGGACCTGTAAGGACAGTGAGTTAATTTTCCTTGTGCTATATTGTGATTAAAAAAAACATTTATTCTAGGGACAGAAAACTCTAGGTAGGGACAGTGTCAGTTTCTTTCACTCTGCAAGTCCTTGTTTCCAGGGACCTGTAAGGACAGTGAGTTAATTTTCCTTGTGCTATATTGTGATTAAAAAAAACATTTTTTCTAGGGACAGAAAACTGTAGGTAGGGAGAGTGTTTTTTTTCTTTCACTCTGCAAGTCCTTGTTTCCAGGGACCTGTAAGGACAGTGAGTTAATTGTCCTTGTGCTATATTGTGCTTAAAAAAAAACATTTATTCTAGGGACAGAAAACTCTAGGTAGGGACAGTGTCAGTTTCTTTCACTCTGCAAGTCCTTGTTTCCAGGGACCTGTAAGGACAGTGAGTTAATTTTCCTTGTGCTATATTGTGATTAAAAAAAACATTTATTCTAGGGACAGAAAACTCTAGGTAGGGACAGTGTCAGTTTCTTTCACTCTGCAAGTCCTTGTTTCCAGGGACCTGTAAGGACAGTGAGTTAATTTTCCTTGTGCTATATTGTGATTAAAAAAAACATTTTTTCTAGGGACAGAAAACTGTAGGTAGGGAGAGTGTTTTTTTTCTTTCACTCTGCAAGTCCTTGTTTCCAGGGACCTGTAAGGACAGTGAGTTAATTTTCCTTGTGCTATATTGTGCTTAAAAAAAACATTTTTTCTAGGGACAGAAAACTGTAGGTAGGGAGAGTGTTTTTTTTCTTTCACTCTGCAAGTCCTTGTTTCCAGGGACCTGTAAGGACAGTGAGTTAATTGTCCTTGTGCTATATTGTGCTTAAAAAAAACATTTATTCTAGGGACAGAAAACTCTAGGTAGGGACAGTGTCAGTTTCTTTCACTCTGCAAGTCCTTGTTTCCAGGGACCTGTAAGGACAGTGAGTTAATTTTCCTTGTGCTATATTGTGATTAAAAAAAACATTTATTCTAGGGACAGAAAACTCTAGGTAGGGACAGTGTCAGTTTCTTTCACTCTGCAAGTCCTTGTTTCCAGGGACCTGTAAGGACAGTGAGTTAATTTTCCTTGTGCTATATTGTGCTTAAAAAAAACATTTATTCTAGGGACAGAAAACTCTAGGTAGGGACAGTGTCAGTTTCTTTCACTCTGCAAGTCCTTGTTTCCAGGGACCTGTAAGGACAGTGAGTTAATTGTCCTTGTGCTATATTGTGATTAAAAAAAACATTTATTCTAGGGACAGAAAACTCTAGGTAGGGACAGTGTCAGTTTCTTTCACTCTGCAAGTCCTTGTTTCCAGGGACCTGTAAGGACAGTGAGTTAATTTTCCTTGTGCTATATTGTGATTAAAAAAAACATTTATTCTAGGGACAGAAAACTCTAGGTAGGGACAGTGTCAGTTTCTTTCACTCTGCAAGTCCTTGTTTCCAGGGACCTGTAAGGACAGTGAGTTAATTGTCCTTGTGCTATATTGTGCTTAAAAAAAACATTTATTCTAGGGACAGAAAACTCTAGGTAGGGACAGTGTCAGTTTCTTTCACTCTGCAAGTCCTTGTTTCCAGGGACCTGTAAGGACAGTGAGTTAATTTTCCTTGTGCTATATTGTGATTAAAAAAAACATTTATTCTAGGGACAGAAAACTCTAGGTAGGGACAGTGTCAGTTTCTTTCACTCTGCAAGTCCTTGTTTCCAGGGACCTGTAAGGACAGTGAGTTAATTTTCCTTGTGCTATATTGTGATTAAAAAAAACATTTTTTCTAGGGACAGAAAACTGTAGGTAGGGAGAGTGTTTTTTTTCTTTCACTCTGCAAGTCCTTGTTTCCAGGGACCTGTAAGGACAGTGAGTTAATTGTCCTTGTGCTATATTGTGCTTAAAAAAAAACATTTATTCTAGGGACAGAAAACTCTAGGTAGGGACAGTGTCAGTTTCTTTCACTCTGCAAGTCCTTGTTTCCAGGGACCTGTAAGGACAGTGAGTTAATTTTCCTTGTGCTATATTGTGATTAAAAAAAACATTTATTCTAGGGACAGAAAACTCTAGGTAGGGACAGTGTCAGTTTCTTTCACTCTGCAAGTCCTTGTTTCCAGGGACCTGTAAGGACAGTGAGTTAATTTTCCTTGTGCTATATTGTGATTAAAAAAAACATTTTTTCTAGGGACAGAAAACTGTAGGTAGGGAGAGTGTTTTTTTTCTTTCACTCTGCAAGTCCTTGTTTCCAGGGACCTGTAAGGACAGTGAGTTAATTTTCCTTGTGCTATATTGTGATTAAAAAAAACATTTTTTCTAGGGACAGAAAACTGTAGGTAGGGAGAGTGTTTTTTTTCTTTCACTCTGCAAGTCCTTGTTTCCAGGGACCTGTAAGGACAGTGAGTTAATTGTCCTTGTGCTATATTGTGCTTAAAAAAAACATTTATTCTAGGGACAGAAAACTCTAGGTAGGGACAGTGTCAGTTTCTTTCACTCTGCAAGTCCTTGTTTCCAGGGACCTGTAAGGACAGTGAGTTAATTTTCCTTGTGCTATATTGTGATTAAAAAAAACATTTATTCTAGGGACAGAAAACTCTAGGTAGGGACAGTGTCAGTTTCTTTCACTCTGCAAGTCCTTGTTTCCAGGGACCTGTAAGGACAGTGAGTTAATTTTCCTTGTGCTATATTGTGATTAAAAAAAACATTTATTCTAGGGACAGAAAACTCTAGGTAGGGACAGTGTCAGTTTCTTTCACTCTGCAAGTCCTTGTTTCCAGGGACCTGTAAGGACAGTGAGTTAATTTTCCTTGTGCTATATTGTGATTAAAAAAAACATTTTTTCTAGGGACAGAAAACTGTAGGTAGGGAGAGTGTTTTTTTTCTTTCACTCTGCAAGTCCTTGTTTCCAGGGACCTGTAAGGACAGTGAGTTAATTTTCCTTGTGCTATATTGTGATTAAAAAAAACATTTTTTCTAGGGACAGAAAACTGTAGGTAGGGAGAGTGTTTTTTTTCTTTCACTCTGCAAGTCCTTGTTTCCAGGGACCTGTAAGGACAGTGAGTTAATTGTCCTTGTGCTATATTGTGCTTAAAAAAAACATTTATTCTAGGGACAGAAAACTCTAGGTAGGGACAGTGTCAGTTTCTTTCACTCTGCAAGTCCTTGTTTCCAGGGACCTGGAGAAACATTGAGTGAATTGTCCTTGTGCTATATTGTGATTAAAAAAAACATTTATTCTAGGGACAGAAAACTCTAGGTAGGGACAGTGTCAGTTTCTTTCACTCTGCAAGTCCTTGTTTCCAGGGACCTGTAAGGACAGTGAGTTAATTTTCCTTGTGCTATATTGTGATTAAAAAAAACATTTTTTCTAGGGACAGAAAACTGTAGGTAGGGAGAGTGTTTTTTTTCTTTCACTCTGCAAGTCCTTGTTTCCAGGGACCTGTAAGGACAGTGAGTTAATTTTCCTTGTGCTATATTGTGATTAAAAAAAACATTTTTTCTAGGGACAGAAAACTGTAGGTAGGGAGAGTGTTTTTTTTCTTTCACTCTGCAAGTCCTTGTTTCCAGGGACCTGTAAGGACAGTGAGTTAATTGTCCTTGTGCTATATTGTGCTTAAAAAAAACATTTATTCTAGGGACAGAAAACTCTAGGTAGGGACAGTGTCAGTTTCTTTCACTCTGCAAGTCCTTGTTTCCAGGGACCTGTAAGGACAGTGAGTTAATTTTCCTTGTGCTATATTGTGATTAAAAAAAACATTTATTCTAGGGACAGAAAACTCTAGGTAGGGACAGTGTCAGTTTCTTTCACTCTGCAAGTCCTTGTTTCCAGGGACCTGTAAGGACAGTGAGTTAATTTTCCTTGTGCTATATTGTGATTAAAAAAAACATTTTTTCTAGGGACAGAAAACTGTAGGTAGGGAGAGTGTTTTTTTTCTTTCACTCTGCAAGTCCTTGTTTCCAGGGACCTGTAAGGACAGTGAGTTAATTGTCCTTGTGCTATATTGTGCTTAAAAAAAACATTTATTCTAGGGACAGAAAACTCTAGGTAGGGACAGTGTCAGTTTCTTTCACTCTGCAAGTCCTTGTTTCCAGGGACCTGTAAGGACAGTGAGTTAATTTTCCTTGTGCTATATTGTGATTAAAAAAAACATTTTTTCTAGGGACAGAAAACTGTAGGTAGGGAGAGTGTTTTTTTTCTTTCACTCTGCAAGTCCTTGTTTCCAGGGACCTGTAAGGACAGTGAGTTAATTGTCCTTGTGCTATATTGTGCTTAAAAAAAACATTTATTCTAGGGACAGAAAACTCTAGGTAGGGACAGTGTCAGTTTCTTTCACTCTGCAAGTCCTTGTTTCCAGGGACCTGTAAGGACAGTGAGTTAATTTTCCTTGTGCTATATTGTGATTAAAAAAAACATTTATTCTAGGGACAGAAAACTCTAGGTAGGGACAGTGTCAGTTTCTTTCACTCTGCAAGTCCTTGTTTCCAGGGACCTGTAAGGACAGTGAGTTAATTTTCCTTGTGCTATATTGTGATTAAAAAAAACATTTTTTCTAGGGACAGAAAACTGTAGGTAGGGAGAGTGTTTTTTTTCTTTCACTCTGCAAGTCCTTGTTTCCAGGGACCTGTAAGGACAGTGAGTTAATTGTCCTTGTGCTATATTGTGCTTAAAAAAAACATTTATTCTAGGGACAGAAAACTCTAGGTAGGGACAGTGTCAGTTTCTTTCACTCTGCAAGTCCTTGTTTCCAGGGACCTGTAAGGACAGTGAGTTAATTTTCCTTGTGCTATATTGTGATTAAAAAAAACATTTATTCTAGGGACAGAAAACTCTAGGTAGGGACAGTGTCAGTTTCTTTCACTCTGCAAGTCCTTGTTTCCAGGGACCTGTAAGGACAGTGAGTTAATTTTCCTTGTGCTATATTGTGATTAAAAAAAACATTTTTTCTAGGGACAGAAAACTGTAGGTAGGGAGAGTGTTTTTTTTCTTTCACTCTGCAAGTCCTTGTTTCCAGGGACCTGTAAGGACAGTGAGTTAATTGTCCTTGTGCTATATTGTGCTTAAAAAAAACATTTATTCTAGGGACAGAAAACTCTAGGTAGGGACAGTGTCAGTTTCTTTCACTCTGCAAGTCCTTGTTTCCAGGGACCTGTAAGGACAGTGAGTTAATTTTCCTTGTGCTATATTGTGATTAAAAAAAACATTTATTCTAGGGACAGAAAACTCTAGGTAGGGACAGTGTCAGTTTCTTTCACTCTGCAAGTCCTTGTTTCCAGGGACCTGTAAGGACAGTGAGTTAATTTTCCTTGTGCTATATTGTGATTAAAAAAAACATTTATTCTAGGGACAGAAAACTCTAGGTAGGGACAGTGTCAGTTTCTTTCACTCTGCAAGTCCTTGTTTCCAGGGACCTGTAAGGACAGTGAGTTAATTTTCCTTGTGCTATATTGTGATTAAAAAAAACATTTTTTCTAGGGACAGAAAACTGTAGGTAGGGAGAGTGTTTTTTTTCTTTCACTCTGCAAGTCCTTGTTTCCAGGGACCTGTAAGGACAGTGAGTTAATTTTCCTTGTGCTATATTGTGATTAAAAAAAACATTTTTTCTAGGGACAGAAAACTGTAGGTAGGGAGAGTGTTTTTTTTCTTTCACTCTGCAAGTCCTTGTTTCCAGGGACCTGTAAGGACAGTGAGTTAATTGTCCTTGTGCTATATTGTGCTTAAAAAAAACATTTATTCTAGGGACAGAAAACTCTAGGTAGGGACAGTGTCAGTTTCTTTCACTCTGCAAGTCCTTGTTTCCAGGGACCTGGAGAGACATTGAGTGAATTGTCCTTGTGCTATATTGTGATTAAAAAAAACATTTATTCTAGGGACAGAAAACTCTAGGTAGGGACAGTGTCAGTTTCTTTCACTCTGCAAGTCCTTGTTTCCAGGGACCTGTAAGGACAGTGAGTTAATTTTCCTTGTGCTATATTGTGATTAAAAAAAACATTTTTTCTAGGGACAGAAAACTGTAGGTAGGGAGAGTGTTTTTTTTCTTTCACTCTGCAAGTCCTTGTTTCCAGGGACCTGTAAGGACAGTGAGTTAATTGTCCTTGTGCTATATTGTGCTTAAAAAAAACATTTTTTCTAGGGACAGAAAACTCTAGGTAGGGAGAGTGTTTTTTTTTTTTCACTCTGCAAGTCCTTGTTTCCAGGGACCTGTAAGGACAGTGAGTTAATTGTCCTTGTGCTATATTGTGCTTAAAAAAAACATTTATTCTAGGGACAGAAAACTCTAGGTAGGGACAGTGTCAGTTTCTTTCACTCTGCAAGTCCTTGTTTCCAGGGACCTGTAAGGACAGTGAGTTAATTTTCCTTGTGCTATATTGTGCTTAAAAAAAACATTTATTCTAGGGACAGAAAACTCTAGGTAGGGACAGTGTCAGTTTCTTTCACTCTGCAAGTCCTTGTTTCCAGGGACCTGGAGAGACATTGAGTGAATTGTCCTTGTGCTATATTGTGATTAAAAAAAACATTTATTCTAGGGACAGAAAACTCTAGGTAGGGACAGTGTCAGTTTCTTTCACTGTGAAAGTCCTTGTTTCAAGGGACAGAGAAGGACACCTGAAGGTAGCCCTTATTGCTTTTTTCCCATCTCCCTGCAGGCCATCTATTAGAATGTCTGGAAGGCAAACAAGGAGAGGCAGACAGTCAGGAGGCAATAAAAGAGGGCAAGCAGGCTCTGTGTCTGGGGGCAACAGTGCTGGTCGTGGACGCGGTGCATTGTCATCAGCACATGGCCATGGGACACGCTTGTCCTTCTTTTCGGCAGCTGGACATGTTGAGCCACATCATGCCGAAGACTTGGTAGAGTGGATGACCAAGCCCTCCTCCTCCTCCTCATCCTCTCTCACCCAGGCTCAGGGTACTGGAAAAGCAGCTGCCAAAGCGTCGTCTTCCCTGGTATCAATGTCAGACAAATCATCAGTCACTCCTTCCCTAGACCCACCATGTCCTCCTCCTGAGGAGTCCCCCGAACTGTTTCAGCACAGTGTTGGGTACATGCTCCAGGAGGATGCCCAGCGTTTCGAAGGGTCTGATGATGAAACCCAGCTAGAGGAAGGCAGTAGCGTGAGAGCAGACAGAGGGGATGCTCAAGAAGGACACCAATCTGGCAGTCATGTTCCAGCAGCTGCAGCATACTGCCAGATTGGCTCCAGTGATGAGGAGGGAGGGGATGATGAGGTCAATGACTCCACGTGGGTGCCTAATAGGAGAGAGGAGGAGGAGGAGGATGAGGAGGAGGCACATCTCCAACGAGGCAGGATGCCCTTTGGTGGCCAGCGTAAGGGCAGTACACCGACGGAATCACACCGCAGAGCTCCGCCTGTGCAGGGCGCTGCCTCTGCCCGTCATTCAAAAAGTTCTTTGGTGTGGGCCTTTTTTGAGGCTAGTGCATCAGATCGCACAGCTGCTGTTTGCAACATATGTCTCAAGCGTATATCGCGTGGCCAAAACATCAGCCGCTTGGGTACCACATGCCTGACCAGACATATGTTGACCTGCCATGCAGCTCGTTGGCAAGCCTACCTCAAAGACCCACACCAAAGAACAAAGCGGACCTCTCCTTGCACCGCATCAGCTGGGATCTCCAACCCCACTATAACTTCAGTCCTCTCTGAAACATGCACTGAGAGGAATGAAGGTGTAGAATTAGGTGTGTCACAGCCAAGTACTTGCGCCCACTCTGCTAGCAGTACACCGACGTCCGATTCTAGCAGGCAAATTTCCCTGCCCCAGCTGCTGGACCGTCGAAAGAAGTTCACTCCCAGCCATCCACATGCCCAGCGGTTGAATGCTAGCTTGGCTAAATTGCTAGCGCTTCAACTGCTGCCTTTTCAGTTGGTAGACTCGGCCCCCTTCCGTGAGTTTGTGCAATGTGCGGTTCCTCAGTGGCAGGTTCCCAAACGCCACTTTTTCTCACGGAAGGCTATTCCGGCTCTCTACCGGCATGTGGAAGGCAATGTCTTGGCCTCGCTGGACAGGGCGGTCAGCGGTAAGGTGCATATTACCGCTGACTCATGGTCCAGCAGGCATGGACAGGGACGTTACCTTTCTTTCACGGCCCATTGGGTCACTCTTTTGGCAGCTGGGAAGGATTCAGGACAAGGTGCAGTAGTGTTGGAGGTTGTCCCACCGCCACGCCTCCAAAATGCTACTACTGGTTGTGACACACCTCTCTCCTCCACCCCCTCCTCTTCTTCTTCCTCCATGGCCTCTTCCTGTGGTTTGTCCTATGAACCAGCGGTGCTCCGTAGCCGTTCACGGGGCTACGCAAGTACGCAGGCAAAAAGATGCCATGCCGTGCTTGCGCTGGTGTGTTTGGGGGACAGAAGCCACACTGGGGCAGAGGTCCTGTCTGCTCTGCAGGGCCAGGCCGAGAGGTGGTTGACGCCACGCCAGCTTAAGCCAGGAATGGTGGTTTGCGACAATGGCACCAACCTCCTCTCCGCCCTCCGACAGGGACAACTGACCCATGTGCCCTGTGTGGCTCACGTCCTTAACCTGGTGGTGCAGCGCTTCTTGGGCAGGTACCCGGGCTTACAGGATGTCCTGAGGCAGGCCAGGAAAGTCTGTGTGCATTTCCGCAGATCTTATAATGCCAGTGCTCGCCTGGCTGAGCTGCAAAAGGAGTTGAACCTGCCCAAGAACCGCCTTATATGTGACATGCCCACCAGGTGGAACTCAACGTTGGCCATGCTGCAGCGGCTGCACACGCAGCAGAGGGCCATCAATGAGTACCTGTGCGACTACGGCACCAGGACAGGGTCAGGGGAGCTTGGTTTTTTTTCTCCACGCCAGTGGGGCATGATCAGGGATGCATGCACTGTCCTGGCACCATTTGAGGAGGCCACGAGGATGGTGAGCAGTGACAGTGCATGCATCAGTGACACTGTACCTCTTGTCCACCTGTTGGAGCACACGCTGCGTGGAATAATGGACAGGGCACTTGAGGCAGAACAGAGGCAGGAAGAGGAGGACTTCCTTGCCTCTCAAGGCCCCCTTTACCCAGACAGTGTTCCTTCTGTCCCACCCATCGCACAGGAAGAGGAGGAGGAGGAGGAGGAGGAGGAGGAGGAGGAGGATTGTGTCAGCATGGAGGTGGAGGCTGGCACTCAGCATCATCAGCAGCAGTCTTTTAGGGATGATTTACAGTCCCAAGAAACCAGTGGACTTGTACGTGGCTGGGAGGAGGTGGCTGCGGATCATGTCGTCCTTAGTGACCCAGAGGACTCCGGAGCGAATGCCTCAGCAAACCTACGCTGCATGGCCTCCCTGATCCTGCAAAGTCTGCGGAAGGATCCTCGTATTCTTCGGATCAAGGAGAGGGACCATTACTGGCTGGCCACTCTCCTTGATCCACGGTACAAGGGTAAGGTTGCGGACCTTATGTTACCGTCGCAGAGGGAGCAGAGGATGAGACAACTCCGGGAGGCCTTGCAGAAAGGTCTGTGCAACGCGTTCCCAGAGACTGGGAGGTTGCAAACTCCTGGTCCTGGACAACGAGTTGCTGAGGCTTCGGCCAGTCAAAGAAGGAGCGGTGGGGAAGGTGGCCGTCTGACCGATGCGTTCAGACAATTCTTTAGTCCGCAGCCCCAAAGTATGATCGGTTCCAGCAACCATCGCCAGCGTCTGATAAACATGGTGCAGGAATATCTAGGGGCAAGGTCAGACTTGGACACCTTCCCCACCGAAAATCCTCTGGCTTACTGGGTCTTGAGGATGGATCACTGGCCAGAGCTTGCACAGTATGCAATTGAGCTACTGGCCTGTCCTGCATCCAGCGTTCTTTCGGAACGCACATTCAGTGCTGCTGGAGGATTTGTCACGGATCACAGGGTGCGCCTGTCCACCGACTCGGTTGATCGACTGACTTTCATCAAGATGAACCAGTCTTGGATCACCACCAGCTACCACACACCTGATGCTGATATAACAGACTAATTGATTTTAAAATGTCACATCCCTTCAAGACTGATGCTGATGCTGAGTGCCTGTGCTGTTATGTTGACTGGCTATCCTCCTCCTCCGAGTCCTCAATGATACGATTGATGATGATAGCTTGGAAGATCATTTTTGTTTATGGGTGCCGCCACCAGTGCCTAACGCCCAATTTTTCAGCCCCTGTTTAACAGTGGCGTGTAATTACAATTTTTGAAGCAATACTTTGCAACAGGGCTCATTGCTGTGCTCCAAGTACAGTATCTGTGAGGAGTTGCAGTGTTGTGCCACCAGTGCCTAAGGCCCAATTTTTCAGCCCCTGTTTAACAGGGGCGTGTCATTACAATTTTTGAAGCAATACTTTGCAACAGGGCTCATTGCTGTGCTCCAAGTACAGTATCTGTGAAGGGTTGCAGTGTTGTGCCACCAGTGCCTAAGGCCCAATTTTTCAGCCCCTGTTCAACAGGGGCATGTAATTACAATTCTTGATCTAATAATTCACAGCAGGGCCCATTGCTGCACCCACCAAGAGTAACTGTCAGGGCTTACAGTGTTGTGGCACCAGCACCACCATCAAAGGCCCAATTTTTACTACCACTGTTCAACAATTATATGTAATTAAAATTCCTGATATAATAGTTGACAGCAGGGCGTTCCAGCACCAACCAAGAGTAACTGTGAGTGCTTACAGTGTTGTGCCAACACCAACAACTAAGGGGCCTATTTCTGCAGAGTATATACGGCAGGTCCCTACTTTCAAACATCCAACTTACAAACGACTCCTACTTGCAAACGCAAGAAGACAACAGGAAGTGAGAGGAAATCTACCACTAGGAAGGAAAATTCTCTCCTGTAAGAATAAATATGGGAGAAAGGTGTCTCCTCTGTACTGATGCTTTATCAGCAATCCTTGTTTCAAGAAAAACACCACATTTCAAAAACAGTTGTCATTAGGACGGAAAGTGAGGTGAAATGTTCTGAACAGGGGCACAGACAGCAAAACAAATGTTACAGGGGTGATAACCCTTACCTATGTTTTCCAAAAAGTTTAAAAATAGATTTTTGGTCTGGAGCTACACTTCAACAATGTACCTGTTCAAAATTACAAACAGATTCTACATAAGAACAAACCTACAGTCCCTGTCTTGTATGCACCGCCTGTATACGGCTGTTCAGAGTATATAGGGCCTTTTTTATTTTATGTGCGGGGTTCCCCTTAATATCCATACAAGACCCAAAGGGGCTGGTAATGGGCTGGGGTAGGGGGGGGGGTCATGGGGTAGCTATGCCATTTTTCTTAAAGATTTTCATCCATATTACCGGGACCAGACATTACATTAAAGCCGCAAGCAGTTTTAAATGGCTTTTTTTTCCTTTAGAAGTGTCATTTTGTGCAGGGACAGTTCTAAACACGGGAAACACGTGGCACTTCACAGGCATACTTTAGACACCCCCCAGGTACGATATTTAAAGGAATATTTGACTTTTTTTTTTTCACTTTATGCATCATTAAAATGACTGCTCCCGGAAAACGACCGTTTTTAAAACTTATTTTTGCATTGATACATGTCCCCTGGTGCAGAACCCGGGTTCCCAAACCCTTTTTAGGACAATAACATGCATAATAGTTGTTATAATTAGCACTTTAGAATTCGAACGTTCGCATCCATTGTATTTAATAGGGTTCTAATGTTCGTTCGAACTTTCGGTCCGTTCGCGGGTTCTGGTGCGAACCGAACCCGGGGGTGTTCGGCTCATCACTAGTGGAGAAGGATCTGGGGGGATCCGTAGTAGAGAAGGATCTGGGGGGATCCGTAGTGGAGAAGGATCTGGGGGGGATCCGTAGTGGAGAAGGATCTGGGGGGATCCGTAGTGGAGAAGGATCTGGGGGATCCGTAGTGGAGAAGGATCTGGGGGGATCGGTAGTGGAGAAGGATCTGGGGGGATCCGTAGTGGAGAAGGATCTGGGGGGATCCGTAGTGGAGAAGGATCTGGGGGGATCGGTAGTGGAGAAGGATCTGGGGGGATCCGTAGTGGAGAAGGATCTGGGGGAATCCGTAGTGGGGAAGGATCTGGGAGTATCCGTAGTGGAGAAGGATCTGGGGGGATCCGTAGTGGAGAAGGATCTGGGGGGATCCGTAGTGGGGAAGGATCTGGGGGTATCCGTAGTGGAGAAGGATCTGGGGGTATCCGTAGTGGAGAAGGATCTGGGGGTATCCGTAGTGGAGAAGGATCTGGGGGGATCCGTAATGGAGAAGGATCTGGGGGATCCGTAGTGGAGAAGGATCTGGGGCGATCCGTAGTGGAGAAGGATCTGGGGGATCCGTAGTGGAGAAGGATCTGGGGGATCTGTAGTGGAGAAGGTTTTGGGGGATCCGTAGTGGGGAAGGATCTGGGGGGATCCGTAGTGGAGAAGGATCTGGGGGGATTCGTATTGGAGAAGGATCTGGGGGGATCCGTAGTGGAGAAGGATCTGGGGGGATCTGTAGTGGAGAAGGATCTGGGGGGATCCGTAGTGGAGAAGGATCTGGGGGGATCCGTAGTGGGGAAGGATCTGGGACGATCCGTAGTGGAGAAGGATCTGGGGGGATCCGTAGTGGAGAAGGATCTGGGGGGATCCGTAGTGGGGAAGGATCTGGGGGTATCCGAAGTGGAGAAGGATCTGGGGGATCCGTAGTGGGGAAGGATCTGGGGGGATCCGTAGTGCAGAAGGATCTGGGGGGATCCATAGTGGAGAAGGATCTGGGGGGATCCATAGTGGGGAAGGATCTGCGAGTATCCGTAGTGGAGAAGGATCTGGGGGGATCCGTAGTGGAGAAGGATCTGGGGGGATCCGTAGTGGGGAAGGATCTGGGGGTATCCGTAGTGGAGAAGGATCTGGGGGTATCCGTAGTGGAGAAGGATCTGGGGGTATCCATAGTGGAGAAGGATCTGGGGGGATCCGTAATGGAGAAGGATCTGGGGGATCCGTAGTGGAGAAGGATCTGGGGCGATCCGTAGTGGAGAAGGATCTGGGGGATCCGTAGTGGAGAAGGATCTGGGGGATCTGTAGTGGAGAAGGTTTTGGGGGATCCGTAGTGGGGAAGGATCTGGGGGGATCCGTAGTGGAGAAGGATCTGGGGGGATTCGTAGTGGAGAAGGATCTGGGGGGATCCGTAGTGGAGAAGGATCTGGGGGGATCTGTAGTGGAGAAGGATCTGGGGGGATCCGTAGTGGAGAAGGATCTGGGGGGATCCGTAGTGGGGAAGGATCTGGGACGATCCGTAGTGGAGAAGGATCAGGGGGGATCCGTAGTGGAGAAGGATCTGGGGGGATCCGTAGTGGGGAAGGATCTGGGGGTATCCGAAGTGGAGAAGGATCTGGGGGATCCGTAGTGGGGAAGGATCTGGGGGGATCCGTAGTGCAGAAGGATCTGGGGGGATCCGTAGTGGAGAAGGATCTGGGGGGATCCATAGTGGGGAAGGATCTGGGGGTATCCGAAGTGGAGAAGGATCTGGGGGTATCCGTAGTGGAGAAGGATCTGGGGGGATCTGTAGTGGAGAAGGATCTGGGGGGGATCCGTAGTGGAGAAGGATCTGGAGGGATCTGTAGTGGAGAAGGATCTGGGGGGATCTTTAGTGGAGAAGGATCTGGGGGGATCCGTAGTGGAGAAGGATCTGGGGGGATCCGTAGTAGAGAAGGATCTGGGGGGATCAGTAGTGGGGAAGGATCTGGGGGGATCCGTAGTTTAGAAGGATCTGGGGGGGATCCGTAGTGGAGAAGGATCTGGGGGGATCCGGAGTGGAGAAGGATCTGGGGGGATCTGTAGTGGAGAAGGATCTGGGGGGATCCGTAATGGAGAAGGATCTGGGGGATCCGTAGTGGAGAAGGATCTGGGGCGATCCGTAGTGGAGAAGGATCTGGGGGATCCGTAGTGGAGAAGGATCTGGGGGATCTGTAGTGGAGAAGGTTTTGGGGGATCCGTAGTGGGGAAGGATCTGGGGGGATCCGTAGTGGAGAAGGATCTGGGGGGATTCGTAGTGGAGAAGGATCTGGGGGGGATCCGTAGTGGAGAAGGATCTGGGGGGATCTGTAGTGGAGAAGGATCTGGGGGGATCCGTAGTGGAGAAGGATCTGGGGGGATCCGTAGTGGGGAAGGATCTGGGACGATCCGTAGTGGAGAAGGATCTGGGGGGATCCGTAGTGGAGAAGGATCTGGGGGGATCCGTAGTGGGGAAGGATCTGGGGGTATCCGAAGTGG
This sequence comes from Rana muscosa, assembly GCA_029206835.1. Lineage (NCBI taxonomy): Eukaryota > Metazoa > Chordata > Amphibia > Anura > Ranidae > Rana > Rana muscosa. Next base: position 215,682,278 of record CM055119.1, read on the forward strand.
AGAAGGATCTGGGGGATCCGTAGTGGGGAAGGATCTGGGGGATCCGTAGTGCAGAAGGATCTGGGGGGATCCGTAGTGGAGAAGGATCTGGGGGGATCCATAGTGGGGAAGGATCTGGGAGTATCCGTAGTGGAGAAGGATCTGGGAGTATCCGTAGTGGAGAAGGATCTGGGGGGATCCGTAGTGGAGAAGGATCTGGGGGGATCCGTAGTGGGGAAGGATCTGGGGGTATCCGTAGTGGAGAAGGATCTGGGGGTATCCGTAGTGGAGAAGGATCTGGGGGTATCCGTAGTGGAGAAGGATCTGGGGGGATCCGTAATGGAGAAGGATCTGGGGGATCCGTAGTGGAGAAGGATCTGGGGCGATCCGTAGTGGAGAAGGATCTGGGGGATCCGTAGTGGAGAAGGATCTGGGGGATCTGTAGTGGAGAAGGTTTTGGGGGATCCGTAGTGGGGAAGGATCTGGGGGGATCCGTAGTGGAGAAGGATCTGGGGGGATTCGTAGTGGAGAAGGATCTGGGGGGGATCCGTAGTGGAGAAGGATCTGGGGGGATCTGTAGTGGAGAAGGATCTGGGGGGATCCGTAGTGGAGAAGGATCTGGGGGGATCCGTAGTGGGGAAGGATCTGGGGGTATCCGAAGTGGAGAAGGATCTGGGGGATCCGTAGTGGGGAAGGATCTGGGGGGATCCGTAGTGCAGAAAGATCTGGGGGGATCCGTAGTGGAGAAGGATCTGGGGGGATCCATAGTGGGGAAGGATCTGGGGGTATCCGAAGTGGAGAAGGATCTGGGGGTATCCGTAGTGGAGAAGGATCTGGGGGGATCTGTAGTGGAGAAGGATCTGGGGGGGATCCGTAGTGGAGAAGGATCTGGGGGGATCCGTAGTGGAGAAGGATCGGGGGGGATCCGTAGTGGGGAAGGATCTGGGAGTATCCGTAGTGGAGAAGGATCTGGGGGGATCCGTAGTGGAGAAGGATCTGGGGCGATCTTTAGTGGAGAAGGATCTGGGGGGATCCGTAGTGGAGAAGGATCTGGGGGGATCCGTAGTAGAGAAGGATCTGGGGGGATCCGTAGTGGAGAAGGATCTGGGGGGGATCCGTAGTGGAGAAGGATCTGGGGGGATCCGTAGTGGAGAAGGATCTGGGGGATCCGTAGTGGAGAAGGATCTGGGGGGATCGGTAGTGGAGAAGGATCTGGGGGGATCCGTAGTGGAGAAGGATCTGGGGGGATCCGTAGTGGAGAAGGATCTGGGGGGATCGGTAGTGGAGAAGGATCTGGGGGGATCCGTAGTGGAGAAGGATCTGGGGGAATCCGTAGTGGGGAAGGATCTGGGAGTATCCGTAGTGGAGAAGGATCTGGGGGGATCCGTAGTGGAGAAGGATCTGGGGGGATCCGTAGTGGGGAAGGATCTGGGGGGATCCGTAGTGGAGAAGGATCTGGGGGTATCCGTAGTGGAGAAGGATCTGGGGGTATCCGTAGTGGAGAAGGATCTGGGGGGATCCGTAATGGAGAAGGATCTGGGGGATCCGTAGTGGAGAAGGATCTGGGGCGATCCGTAGTGGAGAAGGATCTGGGGGATCCGTAGTGGAGAAGGATCTGGTGGATCTGTAGTGGAGAAGGTTTTGGGGGATCCATAGTGGGGAAGGATCTGCGAGTATCCGTAGTGGAGAAGGATCTGGGGGGATCCGTAGTGGAGAAGGATCTGGGGGGATCCGTAGTGGGGAAGGATCTGGGGGTATCCGTAGTGGAGAAGGATCTGGGGGTATCCGTAGTGGAGAAGGATCTGGGGGTATCCATAGTGGAGAAGGATCTGGGGGGATCCGTAATGGAGAAGGATCTGGGGGATCCGTAGTGGAGAAGGATCTGGGGCGATCCGTAGTGGAGAAGGATCTGGGGGATCCGTAGTGGAGAAGGATCTGGGGGATCTGTAGTGGAGAAGGTTTTGGGGGATCCGTAGTGGGGAAGGATCTGGGGGGATCCGTAGTGGAGAAGGATCTGGGGGGATTCGTAGTGGAGAAGGATCTGGGGGGATCCGTAGTGGAGAAGGATCTGGGGGGATCTGTAGTGGAGAAGGATCTGGGGGGATCCGTAGTGGAGAAGGATCTGGGGGGATCCGTAGTGGGGAAGGATCTGGGACGATCCGTAGTGGAGAAGGATCAGGGGGGATCCGTAGTGGAGAAGGATCTGGGGGGATCCGTAGTGGGGAAGGATCTGGGGGTATCCGAAGTGGAGAAGGATCTGGGGGATCCGTAGTGGGGAAGGATCTGGGGGGATCCGTAGTGCAGAAGGATCTGGGGGGATCCGTAGTGGAGAAGGATCTGGGGGGATCCATAGTGGGGAAGGATCTGGGGTATCCGAAGTGGAGAAGGATCTGGGGGTATCCGTAGTGGAGAAGGATCTGGGGGGATCTGTAGTGGAGAAGGATCTGGGGGGGATCCGTAGTGGAGAAGGATCTGGAGGGATCTGTAGTGGAGAAGGATCTGGGGGGATCTTTAGTGGAGAAGGATCTGGGGGGATCCGTAGTGGAGAAGGATCTGGGGGGATCCGTAGTAGAGAAGGATCTGGGGGGATCAGTAGTGGGGAAGGATCTGGGGGGATCCGTAGTTTAGAAGGATCTGGGGGGGATCCGTAGTGGAGAAGGATCTGGGGGGATCCGGAGTGGAGAAGGATCTGGGGGGATCTGTAGTGGAGAAGGATCTGGGGGGATCCGTAGTGGAGAAGGATCTGGGGGATCCGTAGTGGAGAAGGATCTGGGGGGATCCGTAGTGGGGAAGGATCTGGGAGTATCCATAGTGGAGAAGGATCTGGGGGGATCCGTAGTGGAGAAGGATCTGGGGGGATCTTTAGTGGAGAAGGATCTGGGGGGATCCGTAGTGGAGAAGGATCTGGGGGATCCATAGTAGAGAAGGATCTGGGGGATCCGTATTAGAGAAGGATCTGGGGGGGGATCCGTAGTGGAGAAGGATCTGGGGGATCCGTAGTGGAGAAGGATCTGGGGGGATCCGTAGTGGAGAAGGATCTGGGGGATCCGTAGTGGAGAAGGATCTGGGGGGATCCATAGTGGAGAAGGATCTGGGGGATCCGTAGTGGAGAAGGATCTGGGGGGATCCGTAGTGGGGAAGGATCTGGGAGTATCCGTAGTGGAGAAGGATCTGGGGGGATGCGTAGTGGGGAAGGATCTGGGGGTATCCGAAGTGGAGAAGGATCTGGGGGATCCGTAGTGGGGAAGGATCTGGGGATCCGTAGTGGAGAAGGATCTGGGGGATCCGTAGTGGAGAAGGATCTGGGGGGATCTGTAGTGGGGAAGGATCTGGGGGTATCCGAAGTGGAGAAGGATCTGGGGTATCCGTAGTGGAGAAGGATCTGGGGGATCCGTAGTGGAGAAGGATCTGGGGGGGATCCGTAGTGGAGAAGGATCTGGGGGGATCCGTAGTGGAGAAGGATCTGGGGGGATCTTTAGTGGAGAAGGATCTGGGGGTATCCGAAGTGGAGAAGGATCTGGGGTATCCGTAGTGGAGAAGGATCTGGGGGGATCCGTAGTGGGGAAGGATCTGGGAGTATCCGTAGTGGAGAAGGATCTGGGGGGATGCGTAGTGGGGAAGGATCTGGGGGTATCCGAAGTGGAGAAGGATCTGGGGGATCCGTAGTGGGGAAGGATCTGGGGATCCGTAGTGGAGAAGGATCTGGGGGATCCGTAGTGGAGAAGGATCTGGGGGGATCCGTAGTGGGGAAGGATCTGGGGGTATCCGAAGTGGAGAAGGATCTGGGGTATCCGTAGTGGAGAAGGATCTGGGGGATCCGTAGTGGAGAAGGATCTGGGGGGGATCCGTAGTGGAGAAGGATCTGGGGGGATCCGTAGTGGAGAAGGATCTGGGGGGATCCGTAGTGGGGAAGGATCTGGGGGTATCCGAAGTGGAGAAGGATCTGGGGTATCCGTAGTGGAGAAGGATCTGGGGGATCCGTAGTGGAGAAGGATCTGGGGGGATCCGTAGTGGAGAAGGATCTGGGGGGATCCGTAGTGGAGAAGGATCTGGGGGGATCTTTAGTGGAGAAGGATCTGGGGGGATCTGTAGTGGAGAAGGATCTGGGGGGATCCGTAGTAGAGAAGGATCTGGGGGGATCAGTAGTGGGGAAGGATCTGGGGGGATCCGTAGTGGAGAAGGATCTGGGGGGATCCGTAGTGGAGAAGGATCTGGGGGGATCCGTAGTGGGGAAGGATCTGGGAGTATCCGTAGTGGAGAAGGATCTGGGGGGATCCGTAGTGGAGAAGGATCTGGGGCGATCTTTAGTGGAGAAGGATCTGGGGGATCCGTAGTGGAGAAGGATCTGGGGGGATCCGTAGTAGAGAAGGATCTGGGGGGATCCGTAGTGGAGAAGGATCTGGGGGGGATCCGTAGTGGAGAAGGATCTGGGGGGATCCGTAGTGGAGAAGGATCTGGGGGGATCCGTAGTGGAGAAGGATCTGGGGGGATCCGTAGTGGAGAAGGATCTGGGGGGGATCCGTAGTGGAGAAGGATCTGGGGGGATCGGTAGTGGAGAAGGATCTGGGGGGATCGGTAGTGGAGAAGGATCTGGGGGGATCCGTAGTGGAGAAGGATCTGGGGGAATCCGTAGTGGGGAAGGATCTGGGAGTATCCGTAGTGGAGAAGGATCTGGGGGGATCCGTAGTGGAGAAGGATCTGGGGGGATCCGTAGTGGGGAAGGATCTGGGGGTATCCGTAGTGGAGAAGGATCTGGGGGTATCCGTAGTGGAGAAGGATCTGGGGGTATCCGTAGTGGAGAAGGATCTGGGGGGATCCGTAATGGAGAAGGATCTGGGGGATCCGTAGTGGAGAAGGATCTGGGGCGATCCGTAGTGGAGAAGGATCTGGGGGATCCGTAGTGGAGAAGGATCTGGGGGATCTGTAGTGGAGAAGGTTTTGGGGGATCCGTAGTGGGGAAGGATCTGGGGGGATCCGTAGTGGAGAAGGATCTGGGGGGATTCGTAGTGGAGAAGGATCTGGGGGGGATCCGTAGTGGAGAAGGATCTGGGGGGATCTGTAGTGGAGAAGGATCTGGGGGGATCCGTAGTGGAGAAGGATCTGGGGGGATCCGTAGTGGGGAAGGATCTGGGACGATCCGTAGTGGAGAAGGATCTGGGGGGATCCGTAGTGGAGAAGGATCTGGGGGGATCCGTAGTGGGGAAGGATCTGGGGGTATCCGAAGTGGAGAAGGATCTGGGGGATCCGTAGTGGGGAAGGATCTGGGGGATCCGTAGTGCAGAAGGATCTGGGGGGATCCGTAGTGGAGAAGGATCTGGGGGGATCCATAGTGGTGAAGGATCTGGGAGTATCCGTAGTGGAGAAGGATCTGGGGGGATCCGTAGTGGAGAAGGATCTAGGGGGATCCGTAGTGGGGAAGGATCTGGGGGTATCCGTAGTGGAGAAGGATCTGGGGGTATCCGTAGTGGAGAAGGATCTGGGGGTATCCGTAGTGGAGAAGGATCTGGGGGGATCCGTAATGGAGAAGGATCTGGGGGATCCGTAGTGGAGAAGGATCTGGGGCGATCCGTAGTGGAGAAGGATCTGGGGGATCCGTAGTGGAGAAGGATCTGGGGGATCTGTAGTGGAGAAGGTTTTGGGGGATCCGTAGTGGGGAAGGATCTGGGGGGATCCGTAGTGGAGAAGGATCTGGGGGGATTCGTAGTGGAGAAGGATCTGGGGGGGATCCGTAGTGGAGAAGGATCTGGGGGGATCTGGGGAAGGATCTGGGGGGATCCGTAGTGGAGAAGGATCTGGGGGGATTCGTAGTGGAGAAGGATCTGGGGGGGGATCCGTAGTGGGGAAGGATCTGGGGGGATCCATAGTGGGGAAGGATCTGGGGGTATCCGAAGTGGAGAAGGATCTGGGGGTATCCGTAGTGGAGAAGGATCTGGGGGGATCTGTAGTGGAGAAGGATCTGGGGGGGATCCGTAGTGGAGAAGGATCTGGGGGGATCCGTAGTGGAGAAGGATCTGGGGGGATCTTTAGTGGAGAAGGATCTGGGGGGATCCGTAGTGGAGAAGGATCTGGGGGATCCGTAGTAGAGAAGGATCTGGGGGGATCAGTAGTGGGGAAGGATCTGGGGGGATCCGTAGTTTAGAAGGATCTGGGGGGGATCCGTAGTGGAGAAGGATCTGGGGGGATCCGGAGTGGAGAAGGATCTGGGGGGATCTGTAGTGGAGAAGGATCTGGGGGGATCCGTAGTGGAGAAGGATCTGGGGGATCCGTAGTGGAGAAGGATCTGGGGGGATCCGTAGTGGGGAAGGATCTGGGAGTATCCATAGTGGAGAAGAATCTGGGGGGATCCGTAGTGGAGAAGGATCTGGGGGGATCTTTAGTGGAGAAGGATCTGGGGGGATCCGTAGTGGAGAAGGATCTGGGGGGATCCGTAGTAGAGAAGGATCTGGGGGATCCGTATTGGAGAAGGATCTGGGGGGGATCCGTAGTGAAGCAGGATCTGGGGGGATCCGTAGTGGAGAAGGATCTGGGGGGATCCGTAGTGGAGAAGGATCTGGGGGATCGGTAGTGGAGAAGGATCTGTGGGGGATCCATAGTGGAGAAGGATCTGGGGGATCCGTAGTGGAGAAGGATCTGGGGGGATCCGTAGTGGGGAAGGATCTGGGAGTATCCGTAGTGGAGAAGGATCTGGGGGGATCCGTAGTGGGGAAGGATCTGGGGGTATCCGAAGTGGAGAAGGATCTGGGGGATCCGTAGTGGGGAAGGATCTGGGGGGATCCGTAGTGGAGAAGGATCTGGGGGATCCGTAGTGGAAAAGGATCTGGGGGATCCGTAGTGGGGAAGGATCTGGGGGTATCCGAAGTGGAGAAGGATCTGGGGGTATCCGTAGTGGAGAAGGATCTGGGGGGATCCGTAGTGGAGAAGGATCTGGGGGGATCCGTAGTGGAGAAGGATCTGGGGGGATCTTTAGTGGAGAAGGATCTGGGGGGATCCGTAGTGGAGAAGGATCTGGGGGGATCCGTAGTAGAGAAGGATCTGGGGGGATCAGTAGTGGGGAAGGATCTGGGGGGATCCGTAGTGGAGAAGGATCTGGGGGGATCTTTAGTGGATAAGGATCTGGGGGGATCCGTAGTGGAGAAGGATCTGGGGGGATCCGTAGTAGAGAAGGATCTGGGGGGGATCAGTAGTGGGGAAGGATCTGGGGGGATCCGTAGTTTAGAAGGATCTGGGGGGATCCGTAGTGGAGAAGGATCTGGGGGGATCTGTAGTGGAGAAGGATCTGGGGGGATCCGTAGTGGAGAAGGATCTGGGGGATCCGTAGTGGAGAAGGATCTGGGGGGATCCGTAGTGGGGAAGGATCTGGGAGTATCCATAGTGGAGAAGGATCTGGGGGGATCTGTAGTGGAGAAGGACCTGGGGGGATCTTTAGTGGAGAAGGATCTGGGGGGATCCGTAGTGGAGAAGGATCTGGGGGGATCCGTAGTAGAGAAGGATCTGGGGGATCCGTATTGGAGAAGGATCTGGGGGGGATCCGTAGTGGAGAAGGATCTGGGGGGATCCGTAGTGGAGAAGGATCTGGGGGGATCCGTAGTGGAGAAGGATCTGGGGGATCGGTAGTGGAGAAGGATCTGGGGGGGGATCCATAGTGGAGAAGAATCTGGGGGATCCGTAGTGGAGAAGGATCTGGGGGGATCCGTAGTGGGGAAGGATCTGGGAGTATCCGTAGTGGAGAAGGATCTGGGGGGATCTGTAGTGGGGAAGGATCTGGGGGTATCCGAAGTGGAGAAGGATCTGGGGGATCCGTAGTGGGGAAGGATCTGGGGGGATCCGTAGTGGAGAAGGATCTGGGGGATCCGTAGTGGAGAAGGATCTGGGGGGATCCGTAGTGGGGAAGGATCTGGGGGTATCCGAAGTGGAGAAGGATCTGGGGGTATCCGTAGTGGAGAAGGATCTGGGGGGATCCGTAGTGGAGAAGGATCTGGGGGATCCGTAGTGGAGAAGGATCTGGGGGGATCCGTAGTGGAGAAGGATCTGGGGGGATCTTTAGTGGAGAAGGATCTGGGGGGATCCGTAGTGGAGAAGGATCTGGGGGGATCCGTAGTAGAGAAGGATCTGGGGGGATCAGTAGTGGGGAAGGATCTGGGGGGATCCGTAGTGGAGAAGGATCTGGGGGGATCCGTAGTGGAGAAGGATCTGGGGGGATCGGTAGTGGAGAAGGATCTGGGGGGATCCGTAGTGGAGAAGGATCTGGGGGGATCCGTAGTGGAGAAGGATCTGGGGGATCCGTAGTGGAGAATGATCTGGGGGGATCGGTAGTGGAGAAGGATCTGGGGGGATCCGTAGTGGAGAAGGATCTGGGGGGATCGGTAGTGGAGAAGGATCTGGGGGGATCCATAGTGGAGAAGGATCTGGGGGATCCGTAGTGGAGAAGGATCTGGGAGTATCCGTAGTGGAGAAGGATCTGGGGGGATCCGTAGTGGAGAATGATCTGGGGGGATCGGTAGTGGAGAAGGATCTGGGGGGATCCGTAGTGGAGAAGGATCTGGGGGGATCCGTAGTGGAGAAGGATCTGGGGGGGATCCGTAGTGGAGAAGGATCTGGGGGGATCGGTAGTGGAGAAGGATCTGGGGGGATCCGTAGTGGAGAAGGATCTGGGGGGATCCGTAGTGGAGAAGGATCTGGGAGTATCCGTAGTGGAGAAGGATCTGGGGGGATCCGTAGTGGAGAAGGATCTGGGGGAATCCATAGTGGGGAAGGATCTGGGAGTATCCGTAGTGGAGAAGGATCTGGGGGGATCCGTAGTGGAGAAGGATCTGGCTGGATCAGTAGTGGGGAAGGATCTGGGGGGATCCGTAGTGGAGAAGGATCTGGGAGTATCCGTAGTGGAGAAGGATCTGGGGGGATCCGTAGTGGAGAAGGATCTGGGGGGTGTAATGGGAGGGCCCGTGAAACCCAGAAGTTCTTAGAAAGTGTAGCGGGGTATTCCCCTATATTGGGAAGAAACTACATTACCCATAACCCCATTCTTGTGATGTTCCAAAAAAGAGACTCATGGGAGGGGTTATAAAAGGAGGAGGCGAGGCCGGGCTCGGCCTCTTTGGGGACACGAGACTTCACAGACGGATCCTCCTGTGCGGATGTGTCGGAGTGCAAGGCCTGAAGCCTGAGGCCTTGCTCTGCACCAAAGAGCCTTCCACCCTCCCCTCTGCGAGCCTGGGTGGCATCTGACTTTGTGAGCTACAGCCTTGTCGGATCGGGGGCCCGATCGTTGGAGAGATCGAGTGTGTGTGACACGGCGGTTTCCCGGACTGGATCCGTAGTCCGGCGGGTGAGAGGGCGTAAGCCCAGCTAAGATACTGTTACTGTATATAGGCCTATAGACTGCCGTGGCCTACAAGTTATTTTCATACCCCTTGGATTACAAAGTTATACTCTGTTTAAAGTGCACCACCATTACAGACCTGCCGGTGAAGAAAGAAGGACTAAGCTAAATATTAGAACCAGGCCTGGTGGGGATTCTAGCGTGTTTGATTACTGCGCCATAGGGCACTTAGTTAACGGTCGCCCGTATGGCGCACCTGTAGCGTGTGTTACTATATAGTGTGTTAGAGTGGCAGGACGCTGCCCTTAGGAGTGATTATCTGGAACTGTGATTACTGTTACCCCTTTATCCATATTGAGAAAAATGAGTAAAACACTTTACCTATTACAATTCATTACTGTGTCCTTGCTTAGTTATTCTATTGCATAGGACATATCATTGATTGTTAGTAGGGATGAGCTTCGTGTTCGAGTCGAACATACGTTCGACTCGAACATTGGCTGTTCGATCGTTCGACGAAGATCGAACGATTTGGGCCGTTCGCGCCAAATTCGAGTGACGCGAACGGCCCACAATGCACTACGCCATCGCAGTGTCATCCAGGCGCTGTGATTGGCCAAGCATGCACTGTGACCCCGCATGCTTGGCCAATCACAGCGCCGGCAGCGAGGAGAGCAATGATTGGCCACAGGCAGGATGCCTGTGGCCAATTATTGCTGAGGGTGTTTAGTACACGCCCCACACTATAAAAGGCCGCCAGCACGGCGGCCTAGTGTAGTGTGTTCCGGAGCAGGGATAGAGTAGCATAGGCAGGGACAGTGACTGTTATTTCTTTCTTGCTTAACCTGGATTCCTTTAGTTTAGGGAAAGAGAAGGATAGGTAGGGAGAGTGTCAGTGTGTTTTGTGCTTCTGCTATAGTGTGCTTAAAAAAAACATTTATTCTAGGGACAGAAAACTCTAGGTAGGGACAGTGTCAGTTTCTTTCACTCTGCAAGTCCTTGTTTCCAGGGACCTGTAAGGACAGTGAGTTAATTGTCCTTGTGCTATATTGTGCTTAAAAAAAACATTTATTCTAGGGACAGAAAACTCTAGGTAGGGACAGTGTCAGTTTCTTTCACTCTGCAAGTCCTTGTTTCCAGGGACCTGTAAGGACAGTGAGTTAATTTTCCTTGTGCTATATTGTGCTTAAAAAAACATTTATTCTAGGGACAGAAAACTCTAGGTAGGGACAGTGTCAGTTTCTTTCACTCTGCAAGTCCTTGTTTCCAGGGACCTGTAAGGACAGTGAGTTAATTTTCCTTGTGCTATATTGTGATTAAAAAAAACATTTATTCTAGGGACAGAAAACTGTAGGTAGGGAGAGTGTTTTTTTTCTTTCACTCTGCAAGTCCTTGTTTCCAGGGACCTGTAAGGACAGTGAGTTAATTTTCCTTGTGCTATATTGTGCTTAAAAAAAACATTTTTTCTAGGGACAGAAAACTGTAGGTAGGGAGAGTGTTTTTTTTCTTTCACTCTGCAAGTCCTTGTTTCCAGGGACCTGTAAGGACAGTGAGTTAATTGTCCTTGTGCTATATTGTGCTTAAAAAAAACATTTATTCTAGGGACAGAAAACTCTAGGTAGGGACAGTGTCAGTTTCTTTCACTCTGCAAGTCCTTGTTTCCAGGGACCTGTAAGGACAGTGAGTTAATTTTCCTTGTGCTATATTGTGATTAAAAAAAACATTTTTTCTAGGGACAGAAAACTGTAGGTAGGGAGAGTGTTTTTTTTCTTTCACTCTGCAAGTCCTTGTTTCCAGGGACCTGTAAGGACAGTGAGTTAATTGTCCTTGTGCTATATTGTGCTTAAAAAAAACATTTTTTCTAGGGACAGAAAACTCTAGGTAGGGACAGTGTCAGTTTCTTTCACTCTGCAAGTCCTTGTTTCCAGGGACCTGTAAGGACAGTGAGTTAATTTTCCTTGTGCTATATTGTGATTAAAAAAAACATTTATTCTAGGGACAGAAAACTCTAGGTAGGGACAGTGTCAGTTTCTTTCACTCTGCAAGTCCTTGTTTCCAGGGACCTGTAAGGACAGTGAGTTAATTTTCCTTGTGCTATATTGTGATTAAAAAAAAACATTTTTTCTAGGGACAGAAAACTGTAGGTAGGGAGAGTGTTTTTTTTCTTTCACTCTGCAAGTCCTTGTTTCCAGGGACCTGTAAGGACAGTGAGTTAATTTTCCTTGTGCTATATTGTGCTTAAAAAAAACATTTTTTCTAGGGACAGAAAACTGTAGGTAGGGAGAGTGTTTTTTTTCTTTCACTCTGCAAGTCCTTGTTTCCAGGGACCTGTAAGGACAGTGAGTTAATTGTCCTTGTGCTATATTGTGCTTAAAAAAAACATTTATTCTAGGGACAGAAAACTCTAGGTAGGGACAGTGTCAGTTTCTTTCACTCTGCAAGTCCTTGTTTCCAGGGACCTGTAAGGACAGTGAGTTAATTTTCCTTGTGCTATATTGTGATTAAAAAAAACATTTATTCTAGGGACAGAAAACTCTAGGTAGGGACAGTGTCAGTTTCTTTCACTCTGCAAGTCCTTGTTTCCAGGGACCTGTAAGGACAGTGAGTTAATTTTCCTTGTGCTATATTGTGATTAAAAAAAACATTTTTTCTAGGGACAGAAAACTGTAGGTAGGGAGAGTGTTTTTTTTCTTTCACTCTGCAAGTCCTTGTTTCCAGGGACCTGTAAGGACAGTGAGTTAATTTTCCTTGTGCTATATTGTGCTTAAAAAAAACATTTTTTCTAGGGACAGAAAACTGTAGGTAGGGAGAGTGTTTTTTTTCTTTCACTCTGCAAGTCCTTGTTTCCAGGGACCTGTAAGGACAGTGAGTTAATTGTCCTTGTGCTATATTGTGCTTAAAAAAAACATTTATTCTAGGGACAGAAAACTCTAGGTAGGGACAGTGTCAGTTTCTTTCACTCTGCAAGTCCTTGTTTCCAGGGACCTGTAAGGACAGTGAGTTAATTTTCCTTGTGCTATATTGTGCTTAAAAAAAACATTTATTCTAGGGACAGAAAACTCTAGGTAGGGACAGTGTCAGTTTCTTTCACTCTGCAAGTCCTTGTTTCCAGGGACCTGTAAGGACAGTGAGTTAATTGTCCTTGTGCTATATTGTGCTTAAAAAAAACATTTATTCTAGGGACAGAAAACTCTAGGTAGGGACAGTGTCAGTTTCTTTCACTCTGCAAGTCCTTGTTTCCAGGGACCTGTAAGGACAGTGAGTTAATTTTCCTTGTGCTATATTGTGATTAAAAAAAACATTTATTCTAGGGACAGAAAACTCTAGGTAGGGACAGTGTCAGTTTCTTTCACTCTGCAAGTCCTTGTTTCCAGGGACCTGTAAGGACAGTGAGTTAATTTTCCTTGTGCTATATTGTGATTAAAAAAAACATTTTTTCTAGGGACAGAAAACTGTAGGTAGGGAGAGTGTTTTTTTTCTTTCACTCTGCAAGTCCTTGTTTCCAGGGACCTGTAAGGACAGTGAGTTAATTTTCCTTGTGCTATATTGTGCTTAAAAAAAACATTTTTTCTAGGGACAGAAAACTGTAGGTAGGGAGAGTGTTTTTTTTCTTTCACTCTGCAAGTCCTTGTTTCCAGGGACCTGTAAGGACAGTGAGTTAATTGTCCTTGTGCTATATTGTGCTTAAAAAAAACATTTATTCTAGGGACAGAAAACTCTAGGTAGGGACAGTGTCAGTTTCTTTCACTCTGCAAGTCCTTGTTTCCAGGGACCTGTAAGGACAGTGAGTTAATTTTCCTTGTGCTATATTGTGATTAAAAAAAACATTTTTTCTAGGGACAGAAAACTGTAGGTAGGGAGAGTGTTTTTTTTCTTTCACTCTGCAAGTCCTTGTTTCCAGGGACCTGTAAGGACAGTGAGTTAATTGTCCTTGTGCTATATTGTGCTTAAAAAAAACATTTTTTCTAGGGACAGAAAACTGTAGGTAGGGAGAGTGTTTTTTTTCTTTCACTCTGCAAGTCCTTGTTTCCAGGGACCTGTAAGGACAGTGAGTTAATTTTCCTTGTGCTATATTGTGATTAAAAAAAACATTTTTTCTAGGGACAGAAAACTGTAGGTAGGGAGAGTGTTTTTTTTCTTTCACTCTGCAAGTCCTTGTTTCCAGGGACCTGTAAGGACAGTGAGTTAATTGTCCTTGTGCTATATTGTGCTTAAAAAAAACATTTTTTCTAGGGACAGAAAACTGTAGGTAGGGAGAGTGTTTTTTTTTTTCACTCTGCAAGTCCTTTTTTCCAGGGACCTGTAAGGACAGTGAGTTAATTTTCCTTGTGCTATATTGTGCTTAAAAAAAACATTTATTCTAGGGACAGAAAACTCTAGGTAGGGACAGTGTCAGTTTCTTTCACTCTGCAAGTCCTTGTTTCCAGGGACCTGGAGAGACATTGAGTGAATTGTCCTTGTGCTATATTGTGATTAAAAAAAAACATTTATTCTAGGGACAGAAAACTCTAGGTAGGGACAGTGTCAGTTTCTTTCACTGTGAAAGTCCTTGTTTCAAGGGACAGAGAAGGACACCTGAAGGTAGCCCTTATTGCTTTTTTCCCATCTCCCTGCAGGCCATCTATTAGAATGTCTGGAAGGCAAACAAGGAGAGGCAGACAGTCAGGAGGCAATAAAAGAGGGCAAGCAGGCTCTGTGTCTGGGGGCAACAGTGCTGGTCGTGGACGCGGTGCATTGTCATCAGCACATGGCCATGGGACACGCTTGTCCTTCTTTTCGGCAGCTGGACATGTTGAGCCACATCATGCCGAAGACTTGGTAGAGTGGATGACCAAGCCCTCCTCCTCCTCCTCATCCTCTCTCACCCAGGCTCAGGGTACTGGAAAAGCAGCTGCCAAAGCGTCGTCTTCCCTGGTATCAATGTCAGACAAATCATCAGTCACTCCTTCCCTAGACCCACCATGTCCTCCTCCTGAGGAGTCCCCCGAACTGTTTCAGCACAGTGTTGGGTACATGCTCCAGGAGGATGCCCAGCGTTTCGAAGGGTCTGATGATGAAACCCAGCTAGAGGAAGGCAGTAGCGTGAGAGCAGACAGAGGGGATGCTCAAGAAGGACACCAATCTGGCAGTCATGTTCCAGCAGCTGCAGCATACTGCCAGATTGGCTCCAGTGATGAGGAGGGAGGGGATGATGAGGTCAATGACTCCACGTGGGTGCCTAATAGGAGAGAGGAGGAGGAGGAGGATGAGGAGGAGGCACATCTCCAACGAGGCAGGATGCCCTTTGGTGGCCAGCGTAAGGGCAGTACACCGACGGAATCACACCGCAGAGCTCCGCCTGTGCAGGGCGCTGCCTCTGCCCGTCATTCAAAAAGTTCTTTGGTGTGGGCCTTTTTTGAGGCTAGTGCATCAGATCGCACAGCTGCTGTTTGCAACATATGTCTCAAGCGTATATCGCGTGGCCAAAACATCAGCCGCTTGGGTACCACATGCCTGACCAGACATATGTTGACCTGCCATGCAGCTCGTTGGCAAGCCTACCTCAAAGACCCACACCAAAGAACAAAGCGGACCTCTCCTTGCACCGCATCAGCTGGGATCTCCAACCCCACTATAACTTCAGTCCTCTCTGAAACATGCACTGAGAGGAATGAAGGTGTAGAATTAGGTGTGTCACAGCCAAGTACTTGCGCCCACTCTGCTAGCAGTACACCGACGTCCGATTCTAGCAGGCAAATTTCCCTGCCCCAGCTGCTGGACCGTCGAAAGAAGTTCACTCCCAGCCATCCACATGCCCAGCGGTTGAATGCTAG
The DNA here is from genome assembly GCA_029206835.1 of Rana muscosa. Taxonomy (NCBI): domain Eukaryota; kingdom Metazoa; phylum Chordata; class Amphibia; order Anura; family Ranidae; genus Rana; species Rana muscosa. Next base: position 215,697,389 of record CM055119.1, read on the forward strand.
CTTGGCTAAATTGCTAGCGCTTCAACTGCTGCCTTTTCAGTTGGTAGACTCGGCCCCCTTCCGTGAGTTTGTGCAATGTGCGGTTCCTCAGTGGCAGGTTCCCAAACGCCACTTTTTCTCACGGAAGGCTATTCCGGCTCTCTACCGGCATGTGGAAGGCAATGTCTTGGCCTCGCTGGACAGGGCGGTCAGCGGTAAGGTGCATATTACCGCTGACTCATGGTCCAGCAGGCATGGACAGGGACGTTACCTTTCTTTCACGGCCCATTGGGTCACTCTTTTGGCAGCTGGGAAGGATTCAGGACAAGGTGCAGTAGTGTTGGAGGTTGTCCCACCGCCACGCCTCCAAAATGCTACTACTGGTTGTGACACACCTCTCTCCTCCACCCCCTCCTCTTCTTCTTCCTCCATGGCCTCTTCCTGTGGTTTGTCCTATGAACCAGCGGTGCTCCGTAGCCGTTCACGGGGCTACGCAAGTACGCAGGCAAAAAGATGCCATGCCGTGCTTGCGCTGGTGTGTTTGGGGGACAGAAGCCACACTGGGGCAGAGGTCCTGTCTGCTCTGCAGGGCCAGGCCGAGAGGTGGTTGACGCCACGCCAGCTTAAGCCAGGAATGGTGGTTTGCGACAATGGCACCAACCTCCTCTCCGCCCTCCGACAGGGACAACTGACCCATGTGCCCTGTGTGGCTCACGTCCTTAACCTGGTGGTGCAGCGCTTCTTGGGCAGGTACCCGGGCTTACAGGATGTCCTGAGGCAGGCCAGGAAAGTCTGTGTGCATTTCCGCAGATCTTATAATGCCAGTGCTCGCCTGGCTGAGCTGCAAAAGGAGTTGAACCTGCCCAAGAACCGCCTTATATGTGACATGCCCACCAGGTGGAACTCAACGTTGGCCATGCTGCAGCGGCTGCACACGCAGCAGAGGGCCATCAATGAGTACCTGTGCGACTACGGCACCAGGACAGGGTCAGGGGAGCTTGGTTTTTTTTCTCCACGCCAGTGGGGCATGATCAGGGATGCATGCACTGTCCTGGCACCATTTGAGGAGGCCACGAGGATGGTGAGCAGTGACAGTGCATGCATCAGTGACACTGTACCTCTTGTCCACCTGTTGGAGCACACGCTGCGTGGAATAATGGACAGGGCACTTGAGGCAGAACAGAGGCAGGAAGAGGAGGACTTCCTTGCCTCTCAAGGCCCCCTTTACCCAGACAGTGTTCCTTCTGTCCCACCCATCGCACAGGAAGAGGAGGAGGAGGAGGAGGAGGAGGAGGAGGAGGAGGATTGTGTCAGCATGGAGGTGGAGGCTGGCACTCAGCATCATCAGCAGCAGTCTTTTAGGGATGATTTACAGTCCCAAGAAACCAGTGGACTTGTACGTGGCTGGGAGGAGGTGGCTGCGGATCATGTCGTCCTTAGTGACCCAGAGGACTCCGGAGCGAATGCCTCAGCAAACCTACGCTGCATGGCCTCCCTGATCCTGCAAAGTCTGCGGAAGGATCCTCGTATTCTTCGGATCAAGGAGAGGGACCATTACTGGCTGGCCACTCTCCTTGATCCACGGTACAAGGGTAAGGTTGCGGACCTTATGTTACCGTCGCAGAGGGAGCAGAGGATGAGACAACTCCGGGAGGCCTTGCAGAAAGGTCTGTGCAACGCGTTCCCAGAGACTGGGAGGTTGCAAACTCCTGGTCCTGGACAACGAGTTGCTGAGGCTTCGGCCAGTCAAAGAAGGAGCGGTGGGGAAGGTGGCCGTCTGACCGATGCGTTCAGACAATTCTTTAGTCCGCAGCCCCAAAGTATGATCGGTTCCAGCAACCATCGCCAGCGTCTGATAAACATGGTGCAGGAATATCTAGGGGCAAGGTCAGACTTGGACACCTTCCCCACCGAAAATCCTCTGGCTTACTGGGTCTTGAGGATGGATCACTGGCCAGAGCTTGCACAGTATGCAATTGAGCTACTGGCCTGTCCTGCATCCAGCGTTCTTTCGGAACGCACATTCAGTGCTGCTGGAGGATTTGTCACGGATCACAGGGTGCGCCTGTCCACCGACTCGGTTGATCGACTGACTTTCATCAAGATGAACCAGTCTTGGATCACCACCAGCTACCACACACCTGATGCTGATATAACAGACTAATTGATTTTAAAATGTCACATCCCTTCAAGACTGATGCTGATGCTGAGTGCCTGTGCTGTTATGTTGACTGGCTATCCTCCTCCTCCGAGTCCTCAATGATACGATTGATGATGATAGCTTGGAAGATCATTTTTGTTTATGGGTGCCGCCACCAGTGCCTAACGCCCAATTTTTCAGCCCCTGTTTAACAGGGGCGTGTAATTACAATTTTTGAAGCAATACTTTGCAACAGGGCTCATTGCTGTGCTCCAAGTACAGTATCTGTGAGGAGTTGCAGTGTTGTGCCACCAGTGCCTAAGGCCCAATTTTTCAGCCCCTGTTTAACAGGGGCGTGTCATTACAATTTTTGAAGCAATACTTTGCAACAGGGCTCATTGCTGTGCTCCAAGTACAGTATCTGTGAAGGGTTGCAGTGTTGTGCCACCAGTGCCTAAGGCCCAATTTTTCAGCCCCTGTTCAACAGGGGCATGTAATTACAATTCTTGATCTAATAATTCACAGCAGGGCCCATTGCTGCACCCACCAAGAGTAACTGTGAGGGCTTACAGTGTTGTGGCACCAGCACCACCATCAAAGGCCCAATTTTTACTACCACTGTTCAACAATTATATGTAATTAAAATTCCTGATATAATAGTTGACAGCAGGGCGTTCCAGCACCAACCAAGAGTAACTGTGAGTGCTTACAGTGTTGTGCCAACACCAACAACTAAGGGGCCTATTTCTGCAGAGTATATACGGCAGGTCCCTACTTTCAAACATCCAACTTACAAACGACTCCTACTTGCAAACGCAAGAAGACAACAGGAAGTGAGAGGAAATCTACCACTAGGAAGGAAAATTCTCTCCTGTAAGAATAAATATGGGAGAAAGGTGTCTCCTCTGTACTGATGCTTTATCAGCAATCCTTGTTTCAAGAAAAACACCACATTTCAAAAACAGTTGTCATTAGGACGGAAAGTGAGGTGAAATGTTCTGAACAGGGGCACAGACAGCAAAACAAATGTTACAGGGGTGATAACCCTTACCTATGTTTTCCAAAAAGTTTAAAAATAGATTTTTGGTCTGGAGCTACACTTCAACAATGTACCTGTTCAAAATTACAAACAGATTCTACATAAGAACAAACCTACAGTCCCTGTCTTGTATGCACCGCCTGTATACGGCTGTTCAGAGTATATAGGGCCTTTTTTATTTTATGTGCGGGGTTCCCCTTAATATCCATACAAGACCCAAAGGGGCTGGTAATGGGCTGGGGTGGGGGGGGGGTGATGGGGTAGCTATGCCATTTTTCTTAAAGATTTTCATCCATATTACCGGGACCAGACATTACATTAAAGCCGCAAGCAGTTTTAAATGGCTTTTTTTTCCTTTAGAAGTGTCATTTTGTGCAGGGACAGTTCTAAACACGGGAAACACGTGGCACTTCACAGGCATACTTTAGACACCCCCCAGGTACGATATTTAAAGGAATATTTGACTTTTTTTTTTTCACTTTATGCATCATTAAAATGACTGCTCCCGAAAAACGACCGTTTTTAAAACTTATTTTTGCATTGATACATGTCCCCTGGTGCAGAACCCGGGTTCCCAAACCCTTTTTAGGACAATAACATGCATAATAGTTGTTATAATTAGCACTTTAGAATTCGAACGTTCGCATCCATTGTATTTAATAGGGTTCTAATGTTCGTTCGAACTTTCGGTCCGTTCGCGGGTTCTGGTGCGAACCGAACCCGGGGGTGTTCGGCTCATCACTAATTGTTAGTACTAGCTGTGCCAGAAGGGGGTAGAGCCTATTGCCGGGGATTGTCGGAGCTGCACTTAGGGCCCAAATCTAATTCTGCGGCCTCCTTAGTTGGAGGTATCGCTACAAAAGTATGAGCCAGAAAATAATGGACATTGAGAATATGTCTTGGATTGCTTTAAAATGGATCTGTAATATTAATCCACCTGGATGCCTGTTGTAATGTTAATGAACCCAGACTAGCTTCCAAAGGCCTTTTCATTGTTGTTTGTGATGATGTGGATTGGAGCTGGTAGACCGTCTGGCTGCCTATTATGGGATGTTGAAGTGTCTTGCTGTGAGGAAAGGGGGGAATCACTCCAGCAACCCCTCCTGCTAAGATTGTTTACTGAAGGAGAAGTTTGAACACACCTGACCTGTATCACCATTGTCATTGGACAGTTTAACCCGCCCTGTTCCCCAAGGATGGGAGGGGAGGGTTTTGAAGAGAAATGTGTTACCATGTGCTTGCAATAAAGATTCATTCCCTGTTTTGGAACTTGAATACAGAGCGTTGTCTCGTATCTGGGGGGAGAACCATTCGTATGGGTTTCTTATTCGGCTGGTTGGAGTGTCTGGTGGCTTTCGTGTGTTCGGAAAGGGAATATCCTAACGGTGTTAACCCCTTTCATACTTGGGGTGCCGTTACAATTGTTGGCAAGCAGTGGGATGATTCCACAGCCGGAAGGACAGCTACAAGAGGACACAGGCCAATGGAGGCACAGTATGAACGGCTAAAGCTCTCTTCCCTCAAGGACTTACTGGAGAACCGGGGAAGACCGGCCAACAACCGTAAGAAGAGGGACATTATCAGAGAACGAGTCAAAATGGATGGAGCTGAAAGACCCAACATAACAGAAAGGCCCAGCGTAACAGACAGGACACCCGAAGAGGCAAGTTTTGATCGGCTGTTAACATAAGATTGGCACATTATGGTCCTAACCTTACAGCGGCGATCATAGACCGAGTTATAGCGGCTGTTGACATAAATTTGCTACAGCAAAGAGGTTCTGCAGCAGCAGAAGTCAGAGCAGCACCAACTGAAAGGAGAAAGATACATTTTATTGCTTTTAAAAATTTCATTGAAACTGAAGGGGAGATTGATGGGTACCTTGCTGATTTTGAACAGCAATGTGCCCTACACCGGGTGCCCACAGAGGAATGGGTTACCATTTTGTCTGGGAAACTGTCTGGCCGGGCCAGTGAAGCGTTCAGGGCCATCCCAGACGAGGATATTATGAACTATGGACTGGTAAAAGAAGCACTTTTGGCCAGGTATGCCGTCACACCGGAGGCATACCGGAGGCGGTTCCGAGAGACGAGCAAGCAGACTGGAGACTCGTATACCGAGTGGGCATGCCGCCTACACCGCACGGCCTCTCACTGGGTCGCTGGGTGCCAAGCAGTATCCGGGGAAGAGGTGCTGCAGGTGTTCCTGGGTGTTCCTGGGTGCACTTCTTTGACAATGTCATGGATCTGCCACCTAAGGGTTAATAGTGCAGACTGATTTCAGTGATTGGCAACAGGCTGCCTTATTTAAACACCTCAGCAGCACTGTGTCTTCGCTGCCTGATCTGCAGTTCATACCTGTTCCAGTGACTTCCTGTGATCTGATCTGTTTCCTGTGTTTGACCCGGCTTGTTTGACTACGATTGATCTCTGTTATCCTGATCCCGGCCTGCCTTGTAACCACGCTCAGCTCTACACTGCTTGATTTCCTGTTGCCGAACTTTGCCTTTATCCTGACCATTCTCTGCCTGTCGTCTATACCTACATCTGATCGTCTGTTACCAAACCCGGCTTGTCTGACTACGTATTCAGTGTCTCCCCAGCCAGTGCACCTACCAGCCGGCTTCCTGTTCCCTGCTGCACCAACTGAACTGACAAGACCAAAGACGAACCAGGCACCCATACACCGCCAGGCTCTTGTGGCCACTGTTGCAACATCGGTGGCCCTTGAGCTGGGGTTGTACGAGAAGCCTTCCCACTGCACGTCAGGCTCATCCGGCAGGTACGTAACAGACAAGTTGTCCCTAGAAGTCAGAGAGTGGGTCCGGGACCGAAAACCTTTCACTTTGCCTGAAGCAGCTCGCTTGGCGGATGAATACACAGACGCCCACAAACTGGATAACCCTGCAGTCAAGACAACAGCTCGATTATCGATCAGTGGCACCTCCTCCGGCTATCGCCTACCAACCCCAGTCGTGCCACCCTACAGCACCACCTCCAGCGGCCACTTATTCTCAGCAGCCCAGGTCCAAGTCCCAGTGCTACTCACAACCCATCAGGTGTTTCGGGTGTAAACAGCTTGGGCACAAAAAGCCAGTCTGTCCATTGAATCCAGCCAGGCAGTCCCAGTCACGGAGACAGCCAGCAAGGAGGAACCCCCACATATCCATGCCGGCGGCCCACTGCGTTAAGGAGGAAGAACATTGGGGCGTCCTGCACGAGGTTGATCCAATACAAGCAGCTAACCGGGACAACCGGCAGCAACACAGGCAGACTGTCTGGGTCAATGGAAAGGTAGCCAATGGCCTACATGATACTGGCGCCACCATGACTCTACTACAGAAGAACCTCATCCCAGAGAGCCAACACACCGGAGACACTGTAGCCGTAAGAGTAGTGGGAGGCACCGTCTTCCGGCTACCTGTTGCCCGTGTTCACCTGGATTGGGGGGTTGGTTCGGGACACGTGAATGTGGGGGTGATGAAGGATTTGCCAGTGGATGTACTACTGGGGAATGATTTGGCCCCCCTCGTTTCTGCTTACGCCCCGATGGGCCCCGCTGAAGCCAACCCAGTGACTACCTGTGCCCAGACCCATGCTGCTGGAACCGGCCTGATTGCGGCTGAGAACGGACTAAGATTATATTCCCCAACATGTAACTTAGATTAGGCACAATATCACAGTCTAGAATTGGAATGTGACAAGTTGGCCAGTGAGAAATCGGAGATGCGACGACACTACGTCATGTATTATGAGATGTCCCATGGCTTGAACATTGAAATGCACAAACAGGCTAAAATTGTCAAAAGGTTAAATGGGATTTGCGCCCAGGTTTTGCCTTACCTCTCCCAAGAGCATCAGCAACAAGTCCTGGGAGCCATTGAGAGAGCAAAGCAAGTGACTGTTCCAGAACTGAATTCCATTATTCGCCCTACAACCTTACAACTTCACCATCAGCTACTGACCCGGTAAGCAAAATGGCAAGGCTGATGGGTTGTCCAGGCATTAGAGGAATGGAACTATGGACTAACTTCGGAGTCAACCCGTCTGGGGTCTCCTCCTGTGTTAGTCTCCTGCCGAAGGGGGAGAGATATAACAGGTGGGCCCGTGGAACCCAGAAGTTCTTAGAAAGTATGAGCCAGAAAATAATGGACATTGAGAATATGTCTTGGATTGCTTTAAAATGGGTCTGTAATATTAATCCACCTGGATGCCTGTTGTAATGTTAATGAATCCAGACTAGCTTCCAAAGACCTTTTCATTGTTGTTTGTGATGATGTGGATTGGAGCTGGTAGACCGTCTGGCTGCCTATTATGGGATGTTTAAGTGTCTTGCTGTGAGGAAAGGGGGGAATCACTCCAGCAACCCCTCCTGCTAAGACTGTTTACTGAAGGAGAAGTTTGAACACACCTGACCTGTATCACCATTGTCATTGGACAGTTTAACCCGCCCTGTTCCCCAAGGAGGGGAGGGAAGTGTTTTGAAGAGAAATGTGTTACCATGTGCTTGCAATAAAGATTCATTCCCTGTTTTGGAACCTCAACACAGAGCGTTGTCTTGTTTGTGGAGGGAGAATTATTTATATGGGGTCTTCTTCAGCTGGTTGGAGTGTCTGGTAGCTGCATTGTGTTTAGGAATGGAATATATTTAAACAACATTAACCCCTGTCGTTACAGGGGGGGATCCGTAGTGGAGAAAGATTTGGGGGGATCAGTAGTGGAGAATTATCTGGAGGGATCTGTAGTGGAGAAGGATCTGGGGGGATCTGTAGTGGAGAAGGATCTGGGGGATCCGTAGTGGAGAAGGATCTGGGGGGATCCATAGTGGAGAAGGATCTGGGGGGATCCGTAGAGGAGAAGGATCTGGGGGATCCGTAGTGGAGAAGGATCTGGGGGGATCTGTAGTGGAGAAGGATCTGGGGGGACCCGTAGTGGAGAAGGATCTGGGGGTTTTGGTAGATCATAAGCTCAATAATAACATGCAATGCCAAGCTGCGGTTTCCAAAGCGAGCAAAGTCCTTTCTTGTATAAGAGAGGGATGGACTCCAGAGAGAGAGACATCATCTGTACAAATCATTAGTAAGACCTCATCTGGAATATGCAGTTCAGTTTTGGGCCCCAGCTCTCAAAAAGGATATCAGGGAACTGGAGAAAGTGCAGAGAAGGGCAACCAAACTGATAAGAGGCATGGAGGAGCTCAGCTATGAGGAGAGATTAGAGGAACTGAATTTATTCTCTCTTGAGAAGAGGAGAATAAGGGGGGATATGATCTCCATGTACAAATATATAAGGGGTCCATATAGTGAACTTGGTGTTCAGTTATTCACTTTACGGATATCACAGAGGACAAGGGGGCACTCTTTACATCTACAGGAAAAGAGATTTCACCTCCAAATACGGAAAGGTTTCTTCACAGTAAGATAAGGTGACCAGATTTTTAAAATGAAATCCGGGGACATATTTTTTTATTTACTAGTAATGGCGACAATCAGCGACTCTGCCCGTCGCTGCCACCCGCCTCACAGCCTGTCAAGTCTCACTCTCCGGGCCCCGGCTACTTCTGGGTGGGAAGCGGAGGAAGATCACTCGGCCAGGGAAGGCAAGGAGATAAGCAGGCATTCGGAATGGCCGGGGGTTGAGCCTAGGAAGAAGAACATGTGAGCGGAGCTGGAAGAGCATGCGCCCGAAACTGAATAAATATTCCCTTTACTCCGACCAGCACATGATCATCAGAAAGGGGCACAGATAATGGAAAAAAATACCCCCCCCTCACTAAGCTAGTAGGAGCGGGGGGGGGGGGGGTGTAATTCAGATTTTTTTTAATTTTGCACTGACTGTCTTTGAAATTGCCCCAGTCCCTGTTCAAATCCAATCCGGGGACAAAACCGGGGACAGATTTGGTCCAGGGACAGTGTCCTCAATCCGGGGACTGTCCCCTGAAACCGGGGATGTCTGGTCACCCTACAGTAAAGCCTCGTACACACAGCCGAGAATCTCGTCAGGAAAAAACACGTTGTTTTTCTTGACGAGATTCTTGGACAAGAAACTTGTCCTGGCCGAGTGTACACACGCTCCATTCAAAGAACCCGCGGTTCTTTGAATGGAGCGAACGCGGTGACGTCATCAACTACGAGGAGCGTGCGCTCGTCACATTCGATTCCGTCGCCGCCATCTTGCTACACCCTACCTATGCCTAGGAAGCTACTGCGCATGCGTCAAAGTCATTTTGAGCATGCACGGGTTTCCACAGCGACAGGCAAGTGTACACACACACACTTTTCTCATCGAAAAACAGGCCGACGAGAATCTTGACGAGAAAATAGAGAGCAGGTTCTCTATTTTTCTCGTCGAGATTCTGGTCAGTTTTCTCGACGAGAAACCATACACACGAAGGGTTTTCTCGGCAAGAAAGCTCTCTCTGCAGTTTTCTTGTCGGTTTTTGCCGAGAAACTCGTTCGTGTGTACGAGACTTAAAGCGGAGTTCCACCCTTTTTTTATGTTTATTAAAAGTCAGCAGCTACAAAAAGTGTATCTTCTGGCTTTTAATAAACATACACTTACCTGCTCCACTGTCCAGCGCCGCGCCGCCTGGAGCTCCGCTCCTCTCCCCCTTCCTCCGCCGGCGCGTCCATTCACAGTATGGGCACCCGGCCGTGACAGCTTTCGGCTTCACGGCCGGGCACTCACTGCGCATGCGCAAACGGCGCAGCGCTCTGTGAGTGGACAGGCGATCGCCTGGGACCTGTCACGTCCCAGGTGATCGCCTACAGGGAGGAGCCGCCACAAGGCGATATGACGTATCGCCTAGGCGGCTCCAGGGCAGAAGGAGGAAGTGGGACAGGAAGTCCCACTCCTACTGAAGCCCCCACTCCCCCCCCAAGAAAATTACATGCCAAATGTGGCATGTAAGGGGGTGAGGAGTGGAATAAAAAAAAGAAAAAAAATTGGGTGGAACTCCACAGTAAGAGGTGTGAAAATGTGGAATAGACTCCCTCCAGTGGTGGATCTGGCCAGATCAGTAGATTGCTATAAGAAAGGTCGGGATTCTTTCCTAAATGTACATGTAGCGCTACCCCCAGTTAAGAGAGCCGCTGGTTTGATTTTGGGCCCTGTATACAGCACCGCCAACCCCCGGCAATCTTACTCGACCCACTCTGGCACAGTTAGTCTAGGGTTAAACTTATATCACATTCAGTAATATTGCAAGAGGCAATCTCTTTAGTATTAAGACAACACACTGAGGCGAGAGATCAAATGCAACAGCTTTACTTTTATATCAAAAGCATAGGCAGAACAGAACAGATGCAACTTGCTTACAGAGCCCTGCAGCAATAGGTGTAGCACACAACAATGGCCCGGCACGGTAACCCACCGCGCGCAGCTATTATGGTGACACGCCCCTGTGGCGCACTAAACAATATCACTCTCTCCCCTCCCTAGTCAGGCCTGACATAGAAGCAATCTCAGTCTTTCCACTCTAGGATTTCTTCGAATGCAAAACTTTCGGTGGTGCACTTGATGAAATAGTATTTGTAATCCACAAGTAGGCAGTCTCAAGGAACACTATACTGGAGACTCTTTAACTCTGTCCTGCTACGGGTCTCCTGATGGAACAACAAACAACGATAGGTGGGCCAAGGCAGTCTATAGGCCTAACATGGTACAGTCTATTGGCTTGAGCAAGTGCTCGCTCACCACTCCGGACACGATCCCAGTCCGGGACTTCCACCTGCTGTGTCTCCGCACACAGCGTCTGCAACGATCGGTTCCCCGATCTAACTGATGTCCTCACTCGACAAGTCCGGTGCCACCCAGGCTCCGCAGTGGGGTGGAAGGCTCTTTGGAAGTTGCGCAAGGCCCAGGCTTCAGGCCTTGCACTGCAGCAGATCCGCACAGGAAGAAACTCTTGCTTGCAGAGCGGTGTCCAAAGAGGCTGAGCTCCGCCTCGCCTCCTCCTTAAATAGCCCCTCCCATGAGTCTCTGCGGTGGCTAATTGCACTCTGGGTGCCGAACGGGGTTCTGGGTAACGTAGTCCCGGGGCCTTAAAGGAGACCCCGCTACACACTCCCCCCACTTAAACTCTTTGGTCCCGAAAAATAACATAACACTACATCACAGAACGTACAACATCAATCAAAGTTTCGTATGATGTTGGCAGAGGAAATTCCCACCAAAAACGAGGCAGTGAACTTCCCTGGCCACAGGTCACACTATCATCAGTGTCCTGCCTAACTGTGCTAGAGAGTGAGCTGGGGTTGCCCCCCACTAAATGAACAGTGGGAGGATCAGGGTCCTCCATACTCCTCCTGGCTGTAACCACAGTGTCCTCCGCACTCTGCCCCATCTGTGGGTAAGTTAATCTTCTGGGAGGCTTTATGGCTCTTCGCTTCCTCTGCCCTCTTGGGCTTTCTGTTAAAACGGGCTCTTCCTCTGGAACTGACCTAGGAATTTCCTCTGGTTCAGGAGCACTGGACTCTGGAGCAGGGAGGTACAGAGACTCCCTTGGATCTTCTTCTGGGAGTAAGTCACAGGCACTCTCCCAAGAATCTGACCAAGGACTAGACGGAATGAACTCAGTAGCTTCTGCATTCAGCGTCTGATCTATGGTGTCTTCTTCAGGTGGAAGATCAATAGCAGAGGTTCCTGGGGCCTGTGAAGGCCAAAGCCAGTCAAGTTCTTCTCCCTCATCTTCACTTATCTCCGAGGTCTCTGTATCCCCAATCTGAGGGGTCTGGGACCGAGTGTTCGGTCTGGGAGTATCCAGGATGGAAGTTGGCTCAGGGGAATCCGTCACAGGGGGTATCCAAACTGCCTCCGCTAGTGGGAGTAGGTGGTTCCGATGCCAGGTCTTCAAAGGTCCCACCTTCCCTTCTGGTTTAAGTCTGTAAACGGGCAGGCCCGGTAGCCTTTTGCAAACAACATAAGGTTCAGGTCTCCATCTGTCTGCAAGCTTGTGTTTTCCAGGGACCCCCAAGTTCCGTAGCAACACTCTGTCTCCTGGTTGCAAATCCTGAATCCTAACTTTCAGGTCAAAATTTTTCTTGTTGCGGGCCCCCCTTTGCTCCGAGGCCGCCTGGGCCTGTTCATAGGCCAATTTCAAATTGCGTCTGAGTCTATCGACATATCCCTTGTGGGAAGCAGCAGAACAATGGTCTATGGAAGTGCCAAAGGCCAGATCTACGGGTAGTCTTGCTTCTCTCCCGAACATAAGTCGATAGGGTGAGTACCCTGTAGCATCACTGGTGGTGCTATTGTATGCATGCACAACTGCCGCTATGTGGCTGCTCCAATTCTGCTTCTTTTCACTGCTTAGGGTCCCCAGCATGTTGAGCAGGGTTCGGTTGAACCTCTCCGGCTGAGCATCACCTTGTGGATGATAGGGGGTAGTTCTTGTCTTCTTGATCTCCAAAGAATCCAGGAGCTTCCGGATCAATCGACTTTCAAAATCCCTTCCCTGATCTGAATGGAGCCGTTGTGGTAGCCCATAGTGTACGAAGTATTTCTCCATCAGCACTTTGGCCACGGTGGAAGCCTTCTGGTCCTTGGTTGGGAAGGCCTGGGCATACCGGGTGAAATGGTCGGTGTGACAGGGGGTCACTTTGGAGCACAGGGTGAGCAATGAAATAATGGACATTGAGAATCATTCGTATGGGGTCTTATTCGGCTGGTTGGAGTGTCTGGTGGCTTTCGTGTGGTTGGAAAGGGAATATCCTAACGGTGTTAACCCCTTTCATACTTGGGGTGTCGTTACAATTGTTGGCAAGCAGTGGGATGATTCCACAGCCTATAAGGACAGCTACAAGAGGACACAGGACAATGGAAGCACAGTAGGGACGGCTAAAGCCCTCTTCCCTGAAGGACTTACTGGAGAACCGGAGCAGACTGGCTAACAATCATAAAAAGAGGGACATTAATCGCAGAACTAGTCGAAATGGATGGAGCTGAAAGACCCAACATAACAGAAAGGCCCAGCGTAACAGACAGGACACCCGAAGAGGCAAGTTTTGATCGGCTGTTAACATAAGATTGGCACATTATGGTCCTAACCCTACAGCGGAGATCATAGACCGAGTTATAGCGGCTGTTGACATAAATTTGCTACAGCAAAGAGGTTCTGCAGCAGCAGAAGTCACAGCAGCACCAACTGAAAGGAGAAAGATACATTTTATTGCTTTTAAAAATTTAATTGAAACTGAAGGGGAGATTGATGGGTACCTTGCTGATTTTGAACGGCAATGTGCCCTACACCGGGTGCCCACAGAGGAATGGGTTACCATTTTGTCTGGGAAACTGTCTGGCCGGGCCAGTGAAGCGTTCAGGGCCATCCCAGACGAGGATATTATGAACTATGGACTGGTAAAAGAAACACTGTTGGCCAGGTATGCCGTCACACCGGAGGCATATCGGAGGCGGTTCCGAGAGACGAGCAAGCAGACTGGAGACTCGTATACCGAGTGGGCATGCCGCCTACACCGCACGGCCTCTCACTGGGTCGCTGGATGCCAAGCAGAATCCGGGGAAGAGGTGCTGCAGGTGTTCCTACTGGAGCACTTCTTTGACAAACTGTCCCTGGAAGTCAGAGAGTGGGTCCGGGACCGAAAACCTTTTACCTTGCCTGAAGCAGCTCGCTTGGCAGATGAATACACAGACGCCCGCAAACTGGATACCCCTGTGGTCAAGGCAACAGCTTGGGTGGATTATTGATCAGCGGCACCCCCTCTGGCTATCGCCTACCAACCACAGTCGTACCGCCCTACAGCACCACCTCCAGCGGCCACTTATTCTCAGCAGCCCAGGTTCAACTCCCAGGACTACTCACAACCCATCAGGTGTTTTGGGTGTAAACAGCTAGGGCACAAAAAGCCAGACTGTCCGTTGAATCCAGCCAGGCAGTCCCAGTCATGGAGACAGCCAGCAAGGGGGAACCGCAACACATCCATGCCTGCGGCCCACTGCGTTGAGGAGGAAGAACATTGGGGCGTCCTGCACGAGGCTGATCCAATACAAGCCGCTAACCGGGACAACAGGCAGCAACACAGGCAGACGGTCCGGGTTAATGGAACGGTAGCCAATGGCCTACGTGATAGTGGCGCTACCATGACCCTACTACAGAAGAACCTCATCCCAGAGAGCCAACACACCGGAGACACTGTAGCCGTAAGAGTAGCGGGAGGTACCGTCTTCCGGCTACCTGTTGCCCGTGTTCACCTGGATTGGGGGGTTGGTTCGGGACACGTGAATGTGGGGGTGATGAAGGATTTGCCAGCGGATGTACTACTGGGGAATGATTTGAGCCCCCTCCTTTCTGCTTACGCCCCGATGGGCCCCGATGAAGTCAACCCCGTGACTACCCGTGCCCAGACACGTACTGCTGGAACCGGCCCGCTTGCTGCTGAGACACAGGTGAGACTACCTTCCCCGACACGTACCTTAGATCAGGCGCTCTTAGGCTGGGATACCCCAGAAGCATTCGGGAGGGAAACTCGGGAGGACCCGACCTTACACAAGTATAGGGCTAAGGCAGATACTCAGGAAAGGGGAATAGATGGGGAGCTTTTTGAATGGGTGGGGGATAGACTGTATAGGATCCCTAAGCCAGCTCAGAGAAGTAAGGCCCCTTCGCAGAAACGACAGCTGGTGGTACCTAAGAAATATCAGCTGGAGATTCTGCGAATCGGGCATGATGTACCGCTAGCAGGACATCTAGGGTTCCGTCGTACAGCCCATAGGATCACACAGAATTTCTTCTGGCCCAATTTTAGCCAGGATGTGCGACAATACTGCAAAACGTGTGACACATGTCAACGGATAGGTAAGAGGGGGGACCACCCTAAGGCTAAACTCATGTCCATGCCTATTATTGGGGAGCCCTTTTACCGCATAGCCGTTGACATTGTGGGTCCCCTGGCCAGGCCTAGTCCATCCGGGAAGAAGTATATTCTCACCGTGGCGGACTACGCCACCCGTTACCCAGAGGCAGTGGCTATGTCTAACATTGAAGCAGAGACAGTAGCTGATGCCCTGGTTAAGATTTTTACCAGAGTGGGGTTCCCTAAGGAGATTCTCTCTGACCAGGGAACCCAGTTTACTGCGGTGCTCACCCAGCAGTTGTGGAAGGTGTGCAATATTAAGCCCTTGCTGAGCTCACCTTACCACCCCCAGACTAATGGTCTCTGCGAACGCTTTAACGGGACCCTCAAGCAAATGCTGAGGACCTTTTCGGACGCTTGCAGAGACTGGGAGAGATTCCTGCCTCACCTGTTATTTGCGTACAGAGAGGTACCCCAGGAATCTACGGGGTTCTTGCCCTTCGAGTTGCTCTATGGGAGAAGGGTCCGCGGACCCCTCGACCTCATCAGAGGACACTGGGAGGGAGAGACAGAGCAAGAAGGGACCCCCATAGTGCCCTACGTTCTGGAACTCCGGGACCGCATGGAGCAACTGTCTCTGATGGTAAGGGAGAATCTCCAGGCGGCCCAGGGAAGACAGAAGAGATGGTACGATCGGGGGGCCCGACAGCGTATCTTCCAGGTTGGGCAGAAGGTCTTAGTGCTCAAACCTGTGAAGACCGACAAGATGCAGGCATCTTGGCAGGGCCCGTATAAAGTAGTAGCCCAGGTATGTGATACTACCTATGTTATTGCCAGCTGTGCAGATGAAAGAATCCAGCGAACCTTTCATGTGAACATGCTGAAGGAGTATCAGGAACGGCAGGAGGATGTTGCTGCAGTATGTGCCCCTGCTGCGGACGACTCAGAAGGTTTACCCCTCCCTGACTTACTAGAGAGAGAGCCCCAGACTGACCTCATTAGCCTTGTACAGCTCGGAGACCGGTTAAGCCCCACAAAGAAGGAACAGGCTAAGCGGCTTCTGGGGGAGAAACAGGCGACGTTCTCCCAAAAACCGGGCTATACGAACCTGGCTGTGCATAAGGTAGAGACCCCTGGACAAGCACCCCTTCGACAGCCCCCCTACCGTATCCCTGAAGCAGTCCGAGAAGAAATGCGGAAGGAGATACAGGAGATGATTCAGTTAGGAGTCATTGAGCCTTCTGACAGCCCTTGGGCCTCGCCTGTAGTCCTGGTGCCTAAGAAAGACGGAACTACCCGGTTCTGCGTGGACTACAGGCGACTCAATGAGAAGACCACCACCGATGCCTACCCGATGCCCAGGGTAGACAAACTGCTAGATCGGATAGCCAGGGGACGTTATTTAACTACAATAGACCTGTGTAAAGGTTATTGGCAGATCCCCCTGGCCGAGGATGCTATCCCCAAGTCGGCATTTGTTACCCCATTTGGCCTGTACCAGTCTAGGGTCATGCCATTTGGGATGAAAAATGCCCCGGCCACCTTCCAACGTATGGTGGATAGGCTCCTCGATGACTTCCAGGATTTTGCATGTGCATACCTGGATGACATTACGATCTACAGTGGGTCTTGGGAGGAGCACCTGGTGCACGTAGGGGTGGTTCTGGACAAAATTCGGGCCGCAGGTCTGACCTTGAAACCAGACAAGTGCCATCTAGGTATGGCGGAGGTGCAGTACCTGGGACACCGAGTGGGGTGTGGGAATCAGAGACCAGAGCCAGCCAAGGTAGAGGCAGTAGCTAACTGGCCCACGCCCCGTACTAAGACCCAGGTATTAGCCTTCTTGGGAACTGCAGGGTACTACCGACGTTTTGTGCCTAATTATAGTGCTATCGCCAAACCCCTGACGGACCTGACGAAAAATAATTTACCTAGGCAGGTCCTGTGGTCTCCAGCTTGTGAAACCGCGTTTCTAGCCCTCAAGCAAGCACTTGTAAATGCTCCTGTCTTGGCTGCCCCAGTACCTAACAAACGCTTTCTTGTCCACACAGATGCTTCCATGTTTGGACTGGGGGCTGTGCTGAGCCAAGTTGGGGAGGATGGAGGAGAACACCCTGTCGCATACCTGAGTAGAAAGCTATTACCCCGGGAAGTGAGCTATGCGGCAGTGGAGAAGGAATGTTTGGCCCTGGTCTGGGCCCTTAAAAAGTTGAACCCTTACTTATACGGACAGGAATTTTCACTGGTCACCGACCACAACCCATTGGTCTGGCTTAACCGGGTCTCAGGAGACAATGGCAGGTTGTTGCGATGGAGCCTAGCCCTGCAACCTTACAATTTCACCATCAGCTACCGACCCGGTAAGCAAAATGGCAATGCTGATGGGTTATCCCGGCAAACAGACGTCATCTCGGGCCCCTAGTGGTGATGGGTTGTCCAGACATTAGAAGAATGGAACTATGGACTAACTTCGGAATCAACCCGTCTGGGGTCCCCTCCTCTGTTAGTCTCCTGCCGAAAGGGGAGATGTGTGACAGGGGGTCACTTTGGAGCACAGGGTGAGCAATGAAATAATGGACATTGAGAATATGTATGGGATTGTTTTAAAATGGGTCTGTAACATTATTCCCCAATATTGCCCAGGATCTGTAAATAGTTATTCTGTTGGTGCTGAACTCAACAGGTTAAATTAAGAGAGGCTGATGTGTCTCCTGTCTCCTTGTGTAATGCTAATGAGCCTCACCTATGCTACAGGCCCTTTCATTGTGATGATGTTGTTTGGAGCTTGGTAGACCGGCTGGCTCCATATTATGGGATGTGGAAGTGTCTTCTGTGAGGAGGTGGGGGGGGGGGAATCAACCCTTCTGCCTAAGACTGTTTATCAAAGGAGAAGTTTGAACACACCTGACCTGTATCACCATTGTCATTGGACAGTTTAACCCGCCCTGTTCCCCAAAGGATGGGAGGGGAGGGTTTTGAAGAGAAATGTGTTACCATGTGTTTTGAAAATAAAGTCATTCCCTGTTTTGGAACTTGAATACAGAGCGTTGTCTCGTATCTGGGGGGAGAATCATTCGTATGGGGTCTTATTCGGCTGGTTGGAGTGTCTGGTGGCTGTCGTGTGGTTGGAAAGGGAATATCCTAACGGTGTTAACCCCTTTCATACTTGGGGTGTCGTTACAGTCGGTTACTACCAGAACATTTCCTAGTCCACTCAGGTCGGGTTCGAGGCAGAGAAAATCAATGCATACCAGATCAAGTGGGCTTTGACTTTGCAGATGGCCCATTGGGGCAGCTTGATGAGGTAAAGTCTTTCTCTGGATGCATTGTGCACATGAGTGGCAGTATTCTTTAACTTCAGCCCTCATGCAGGGCCAATAGAAACGGTCCCTAATGAGTTGGAAGGTACTTCCCGCCCCTAGGTGGCCATGGATGTCGTGCAGAGCAACCAGGACTGTCTCTCGGTGCTTCTCGGGCAGGAACAATTGCCATTTGTCTTCCAGGTCATCAGAGGGGCCCCTTCGGTAGACCACTCCCTGATGCACCTTCAACTTGTCCCACTCCTTCCTCAATAGGCGAGCCTCCTTTGAAGGGTGGCGTAAGAGTCTATTCGTATCCTGATTCTCTAGGGCCTCCAAGACCAATCTCCCCATGAGGTCTTCCAGTTGGTCAGATCTCAACTCTTTTTTTGACAATTTTGGCAAGTTATCTTCCACCAGTTGGGTTACCCCACAGTACTGCTTGGGGACTCCGACTATGGTGACCCCTATCTCTTCTGCCCTTGAGCCGCCACTGGCTTGGAGTTCAGCCCCTTGACAGAGGGCCCACACCCCGTCGGGTGCCACTTGGGTCCACTCTTCTGCATTGAAGGTGGAAACATGAGATCTTCTAGACAAGGCGTCGGTTTCCAGCCCCAGGTCTGTACTTTAAGCTGAAATTGAAGGCAGACAGAGCCGCCAACCATCTATGTCCTGTGGCATCCAACTTTGCTGTGGTGAAAAGATAGGTGAGGGGGTTGTTGTCGGTTTTCACTGTGAATTCCGCCCCATACAAATAGTCTCTGAGTTTGTCAACTGGGAGAAAAAGAAACCCTGGACTGCCGCACTCTGTATAGACAGTTATTTATTCCAAAATTTCAAGTAAAAAATCCAAATTCAAAATAAATCCATAAATCCAAAACAACAAATGCAGATAGTGTGCATGCAGGGAAGGGTGGCTAACGCGTTTCACGTCACGAATTGACGCTTACTCATAGCTAGGGTCTGTGGGAATCAATAGAGGTATAAATGAAAAATAAAGTAACTTTACACCAATCAGTACTGAAAGAACACAGCTGACTGGGATAACCTTATGTTTGATTCCGGCACTCCCAAGAAAGGGAGAGGGGGGAAGGGAATAGCACTCTTTTGAAGACCATTCACAAGAATACAAAATGTGTATAAATTATAAACTAAACACTTAATGCTTAAACATAGACACACCAAAGTGTGTGTATATATTATTTGAAGTGAATGAATATGACAGTGATAAGTATGAATGTCAATTAATTAAGTTCAAAAAATGAACGAAAAAATCTTTTTAAATGAAAAAATAAATGAAAAAGTGAAAAATGTGAAAATGTTTTTGGGAGATGGTAAGCCATAGATGTAAATATATTCATGTATGTGAAATAATTATTATGTGATATTCGTGTGAATTGAAATAATAATAATAGTGATTTACAAGTACTCCAAAAAACCATAATGATGAATTAATTAATAAATAATGAATGATAAAATTTAAATGCACAAAATGTGCACAATGCATGCTACTGCCAAACAGACTGTGTGACAATTACATCGGGAAATGTGAAGAATGATAAATGTGAATAAATAATTAGTAAGTGATCATGAAGGAGATATATGTGTGTGTATAAAGTGTAAAGAAATGTCCATATATGAATGTCTATAAATGTGCTATATAACATAATATAATCCACCTTGTAATGGGTCAATGGATATAATACAATATGCCATAGAACAAAATAAACATAGATAAATCAATAAAATCAAATAAAGATCATGTGTGAATATATGTATTTACCGGAGACACATGTCTCTCCTGTGAGTTTGTCAACTACCGCCCACTTAAGGGCCAGGAACTCCAACTTATGGGTGGGGTAGTTCTTCTCGGAGGGGGTCAGACTTCTGCTCACATACGCAACAGGCCTCAGTTGCTCTTCATGCTCCTGGTAGAGCACTCCTCCCAAACCATCATGACTGGCATCTACATGAAGTTCATAAGGCTTCTTAGGGTCTACAAATGCTAGGACAGGGGCAGTGGTTAATGTCTTCTTCAACATCTGGAAGGCATTCTCACACTTCTCGTTCCACTGGTCCTTGACTGACTCCCCCGGCTTCCTGGGGCCCAAGTCATCCTCTTCCCCCTCCGTCTTGAGCAGCTTGTTCAGAGGCCTGGCTATCCGAGCAAACCCCTCCACAAACCTCCTGTAATAGGAACAGAACCCCATGAAGGATCTGAGCTCTGTCACAGTGGTGGGCCTGGGCCAGGAGGTGACTGCCTGCAATTTTTCGGGGTCTGTGGCTACCCCATCTTCAGACACTATGTGCCCCAGATAGTTGACTGATGACTGATAGAATTGGCATTTTTCAGGTGAGAGCTTGAGTCCTTCCTCACTCAGTCCCTTCAAAACTTTCTCCAGCCTCTCCATGTTCTTCCAGGGTTCTTCCGAAGACAATGATGTCATCCAAGTATACTAAGACTTCGATGAGGTTCATATCTCCCACAGTCTTCTCCATAAGACGTTGGAAGGTAGCTGGGGCTCCAGACAGACCTTGAGGCATCCGATCAAATTCAAAGAACCCTACTGGGGTTATGAAAGCCGTCTTCTCTTTGTCTTCTGGATGCATCGGGATTTGATAGTACCCGCTCTTTAGGTCCATAACACTGAACCACCTGGCTCCAGACAAGCTCTGTAGGGCATCCTCTATCCTCGGAGTGGTGTATTGGTCGGGTATGGTTCTCCTGTTGAGGGTCCTGTAGTCTATGCACAGCCTCAATGATCCATTCTTCTTTCTGACCACCACTATCGGGGAGGCATAGGGGCTTCTGGATTCTCAAATTACACCGGTTCGCTTCAGCTCGGCGAGCTGTTCCCTCAAGTCCTCGCGGTCTGCTAACGGAACTCGCCTGACTCTTTCCCTGAAGGGCTTGTCTTCCCGAAGGCGGATTCGATGGGTGGCACTCCTTGCACACCCCACATCGAACTCATCTTGGGAGAAGATCTTTTCCCACCTGGTCAACTGGGCCCTGGCTCTCTCTTTCCAAGCCCTGGGTAGGTTTGGGTTCTCCATGGAAAGTTTTGCCCACACAGTGCTCTCTCCATCTGTCTTCTCCACATCCGACAAACCAACTGGGGTGGCAGGGCTCACCTGGCCCAGCAGCATCCTGGCTGGGCTCTCCATGGGGCCACCTGTAGTATTCCTGACACTCTCAGGTACCTTACAGTGGGCCTTCTTCAGGGCCCTCAACGGGACCACTTCTGGGACTACTTCTAAGCCCGAATGTTCCCCCCTTGGGTCAGGTTCCAACATGACAAAAGGGCCAGGCTGCTCCCAAGTGAGTTTCACAGTGGCTTTCAAACAGGCCACTTCACCGGGCTGTAGCACTATTCCTTTTCTTCCCAGCCTCCAAACCTTCCCTACCCCCTCTTCTGGGGCCTTCTGTTCTAAGATCAGTCGTTGGTAGGCTGTCTTCAACATTGGGTGGATCCCAGTGACTGTGGGGCCTTTTCCTTTTGTTAGAGGGGTCAAGAGTCTTCGGACGAGATCCGTGTTGGTCCCTATTATTAATGAACTCTTGTCGGTCGGGGGCATACCACAGCTAAGGTCAGTAGTGTATTTAGGTTTTGTGCTGCCCTAGGCCTGACTAAACTCGTGCACCCCCTAATTTAAATATAAACCACCCCTTCCTGTCAAGGCCACACCCCTTTGTGTTTAAGACCCACCCTGACATTTTTGAGTGGGGACACTAGTTCTTAGGGTCTGGGGGGGCAATGGATTCCCTTAATTTGCATAGATTTCCTCTCACTTCCTGTTTGGCTAGGAGGCAGGAAGTGAAGGGAAATCTCTGCAATGGGTCAGGGATGGTAAAAAAATAAACAGACTGGGGCTATAACCCTCCCTTACTCTATCCAAAGTGAAAAAAATTTTTTGCCTATAGTTCTACTTTAAGCACAAATTTCTGATAATTTTATGGAGAGGACTAAGAAGATATACCATGCCACTAGTGCAACAGAAAACATAGCACAGTGAGGAAGGTTCGTGGTCCAGACTGATAGGACAGTTAAAATTAGAAGCAGCTTGCGTTACACTAACAGGGTAGCACAATACGGTGGGGACTCTTTCCGTGCTGCCCCCCCTGCAAAGTGCTGCCCTAGGCCTGGGCCTTGTTGGCCTAGGCCAGGATACAGCGTTGGCTAAGGTATCAAACACTTCAGCCTTCCCGGCTATGGATGGGTCAAAAGTCAGTTTTATAGGCAGATAGCCATCATAAGGGAAACTCTCTGTCCCAATTCCCCATATCTCCAGCTCTTCAATCTTCTGAATGGGTAGGTGACTTAGATGCTTGTCATAAAAGTCCCGGTACAACAGGGTCACTTGCGCCCCAGTATCCAATATGGCTCTTGTGTAGACTCCCTCCACTTGGACAGGTACTATCGGGGAGGGACCCACCAGCTTCTCTGGATATCGCTTCGAAGGGGTCTCTTTCCTTTGATCTTTGCATTTTCCTTTTGGACTTTCTTTCTTCCATTTCTCTTTGGACTTAAGTCTCTCTTGGGCCTGGTATGCATTGATCTCCCTCCTTTTGGTGGGTGTAACTACCCGCTGAGGGACACTACTCTCTTTCTTTGGGGTGCGTTCCCTCTGAGGAACCTTGCGTTTCTTCTGAGGGGTCTTCTCCACCCTTTTCATGTGCTTCTAATTCACTTTGGAGTTCACTGGAGATGATGGGCACCCGGTTGATTCCTTCACCGGGGCCCGCTGAAGTTTTCCGCCGGCTTGCGGTTATTCATCTTTTTTTTCTTTGGACTGGCACACACTTTGGCGAAATGGCCAGCTCCTCCACAATTGAAACAAATCACATCCCCCCATTCTTCCTGGGACGCGGGCGCTGAGGTGTTGGGAAACAGCTCCTTCCTTGGACTTTCCCTCTCTGGTTCCCTTGACTTCTTTTCCATCAGGGAGGTCAGCATCCCCAACACTTGGGACATCTGTGACTTCAAGGTATCCACCTCTGAGTCTCTTTCTAGGGTCATGGCCGTCCTGACCATCACCGGAGGAGGATTTACCGACTCAACTCGTAGGCTCCTCTTCTTCTCCTCCAGCATAGCTTCTTCCTCTCTGACCACTCGGATCAAGTCAGGGTACTCCAGGCTCTTCCCGTCCTGCCTGGTGCGTAGCGCCAATGCGATGGGGTCCAGGGGCTGAGATCCTCTCATCACCTGTTGAACACGGGCCTCATCCACCTTCCGTGGGTCAATCCCCTTTTTAAGAATCATCTTATGCAGGATCTTATCCAGACGCCTCATGAACTCTGACAGCTTCTCTCCTGTCTTTTGGTAGCAGTTCTCCAGCTGATAGGTGAGCTCAGTGATTTTCTCTGTTCCACCGAACACATTCTGCAGAATGTCCAGATAGCCCTGTGTATCACAGTCTGTCTTGCTCATCTTGAGGTTGTGTATGGCCTCCAGAGCAGGCCCCTTCAAGCTCTCAGTAATTCTCTGCTTCTTTCTGTGGTCTGGGACTTCCCATTCTTCTAGGGCCTGAGTGGCACCGTCTAACCACTCCTCGAACCCCTCTTCACCCGAAGGTACAGGTTTCCTTCCTGAGAATATTCTAAGTTTTCTGTATCCTGACATTTGGTAATCTGTAGGATCTTTCTTACACTGGGCCACAAGTTCCCCCAGGACCGCGCACAACTCTGCGCCGAGGGTGGCAGATGGCGACCCGGGACTTTCCCTTTTCATCTGTCTTTCTACTTTTGGGGACGGTGGTGGAGATAGTTTCGGTGTCTGAAGCCGTCCTCCTAGCTTGGACGGCAGTGCGTGTATTAGGCTATAAGTCTGATCATCTATAGCTTCTACACTTGGATTCTTGAAATGTTCTGGGACTCCGTCCTTCCACTCTATTAGTGCGTGGGTCAGTGAGGAATTCGTCCTGACATCCCCCACCCATACCTTCTGATACGGGGACAGTGACATCACCACCCATACCTTCTGATAAGGGGACAGTGACATCACCACCCATACCTTCTGATATGGTGACAGTGACATCACCACCCATACCTTCTGATACGGGGACAGTGACAACACCACCAATACCTTCTGATAAGGGGACAGTGACATCCCCCACCCATACCTTCTGATACGGGGACAGTGACATCACCACCCATACCTTCTGATACGGGGACAGTGACATCACCACCCATACCTTCTGATACGGGGACAGTGACATCACCACCCATACCTTCTGATACGGGGACAGTGACATCACCACCCATACCTTCTGATAAGGGGACAGTGACATCACCACCCATACCTTCTGATATGGTGACAGTGACATCACCACCCATACCTTCTGATAAGGGGACAGTGACATCACCACCAATACCTTCTGATACGGGGACAGTGACATCACCACCCATACCTTCTGATACGGTGACAGTGACATCCCCCACCCATACCTTCTGATAAGGGGACAGTGACATCACCACCCATACCTTCTGATACGGGGACAGTGACATCCCCCACCCATACCTTCTGATACGGGGACAGTGACATCCCCCACCCATACCTTCTGATACGGTGACAGTGACATCACCACCCATACCTTCTGATACGGTGACAGTGACATCACCACCCATACCTTCTGATACGGTGACAGTGACATCACCACCCATGCCTTCTGATACGGGGACAGTGACATCCACCACCCATACCTTCTGATACGGTGACAGTGACATCACCACCCATACCTTCTGATACGGGGACAGTGACATCACCACCCATACCTTCTGATACGGGGACAGTGACATCCACCACCCATACCTTCTGATACGGGGACAGTGACATCCCCCACCCATACCTTCTGATACGGTGACAGGAACATCACCACCCATACCTTCTGATACGGGGACAGTGACATCCCCCACCCATACCTTCTGATACGGTGACAGTGACATCACCACCCATACCTTCTGATACGGGGACAGTGACATCCACCACCCATACCTTCTGATACGGTGACAGTGACATCACCACCCATACCTTCTGATACGGGGACAGTGACATCCACCACCCATACCTTCTGATACGGTGACAGTGACATCACCACCCATACCTTCTGATACGGGGACAGTGACATCCCCCACCCATACCTTCTGATACGGTGACAGTGACATCACCACCCATACCTTCTGATACGGGGACAGTGACATCCACCACCCATACCTTCTGATACGGTGACAGTGACATCACCACCCATACCTTCTGATACGGGGACAGTGACATCACCACCCATACCTTCTGATACGGTGACAGTGACATCACCACCCATACCTTCTGATACGGGGACAGTGACATCCCCCACCCATACCTTCTGATACGGTGACAGTGACATCACCACCCATACCTTCTGATACGGGGACAGTGACATCCACCACCCATACCTTCTGATACGGGGACAGTGACATCACCACCCATACCTTCTGATACGGTGACAGTGACATCACCACCCATACCTTCTGATACGGGGACAGTGACATCCACCACCCATACCTTCTGATACGGGGACAGTGACATCACCACCCATGCCTTCTGATACGGGGACAGTGACATCCACCACCCATACCTTCTGATACGGTGACAGTGACATCCCCCACCCATACCTTCTGATACTGGGACAGTGACATCCCCCACCCATACCTTCTGATACGGTGACAGTGACATCCCCCACCCATACCTTCTGATACGGGGACAGTGACATCCCCCACCCATACCTTCTGATACGGGGACAGTGACATCCCCCACCCATACCTTCTGATACGGGGACAGTGACATCCCCCACCCATACCTTCTGATACGGTGACAGTGACATCCCCCACCCATACCTTCTGATACGGTGACAGTGACATCCCCCACCCATACCTTCTGATACGGTGACAGTGACATCCCCCACCCATACCTTCTGATACGGTGACAGTGACATCCCCCACCCATACCTTCTGATACGGGGACAGTGACATCACCACCCATACCTTCTGATACGGTGACAGTGACATCCCCCACCCATACCTTCTGATACGGGGACAGTGACATCCACCACCCATACCTTCTGATACGGTGACAGTGACATCACCACCCATACCTTCTGATACGGGGACAGTGACATCACCCACCCATAACTTCTGATACGGGGACAGTGACATCCACCACCCATACCTTCTGATACGGGGACAGTGACATCCACCACCCATACCTTCTGATACGGTGACAGTGACATCCCCCACCCATACCTTCTGATACGGGGACAGTGACATCACCACCCATACCTTCTGATACGGGGACAGTGACATCCACCACCCATACCTTCTGATACGGTGACAGTGACATCCCCCACCCATACCTTCTGATACGGTGACAGTGACATCCCCCACCCATACCTTCTGATACGGTGACAGTGACATCCCCCACCCATACCTTCTGATACGGGGACAGTGACATCCACCACCCATACCTTCTGATACGGTGACAGTGACATCCCCCACCCATACCTTCTGATACGGGGACAGTGACATCACCACCCATACCTTCTGATACGGGGACAGTGACATCCACCACCCATACCTTCTGATACGGTGACAGTGACATCCCCCACCCATACCTTCTGATACGGTGACAGTGACATCCCCCACCCATACCTTCTGATACGGTGACAGTGACATCCCCCACCCATAACTTCTGATACGGTGACAGTGACATCCCCCACCCATACCTTCTGATACGGGGACAGTGACATCACCACCCATGCCTTCTGATACGGTGACAGTGACATCCCCCACCCATACCTTCTGATACGGGGACAGTGACATCACCACCCATGCCTTCTGATACGGTGACAGTGACATCACCACCCATGCCTTCTGATACGGGGACAGTGACATCCCCCACCCAAACCTTCTAATACGGTGACAGTGACATCCCCCACCCATACCTTCTGATACGGGGACAGTGACATCACCACCCATGCCTTCTGATACGGTGACAGTGACATCCCCCACCCATACCTTCTGATACGGTGACAGTGACATCACCACCCATACCTTCTGATACGGTGACAGTGACATCCCCCACCCATAACTTCTGATACGGTGACAGTGACATCCCCCACCCATACCTTCTGATACGGGGACAGTGACATCACCACCCATGCCTTCTGATACGGGGACAGTGACATCACCACCCATGCCTTCTGATACGGTGACAGTGACATCCCCCACCCATACCTTCTGATACGGTGACAGTGACATCCCCCACCCATACCTTCTGATACGGTGACAGTGACATCCCCCACCCATACCTTCTGATACGGTGACAGTGACATCCCCCACCCATACCTTCTGATACGGTGACAGTGACATCCCCCACCCATACCTTCTGATACGGTGACAGTGACATCCCCCACCCATACCTTCTGATACGGTGACAGTGACATCCCCCACCCATACCTTCTGATACGGGGACAGTGACATCACCACCCATGCCTTCTGATACGGGGACAGTGACATCCCCCACCCATACCTTCTGATACGGTGACAGTGACATCCCCCACCCATACCTTCTGATACGGGGACAGTGACATCCCCCACCCATACCTTCTGATACGGTGACAGTGACATCCCCCACCCATACCTTCTGATACGGGGACAGTGACATCCCCCACCCATACCTTCTGATACGGTGACAGTGACATCCCCCACCCATACCTTCTGATACGGTGACAGTGACATCACCACCCATACCTTCTGATACGGTGACAGTGACATCCCCCACCCATACCTTCTGATACGGTGACAGTGACATCACCACCCATACCTTCTGATACGGGGACAGTGACATCCCCCACCCATACCTTCTGATACGGTGACAGTGACATCCCCCACCCATACCTTCTGATACGGTGACAGTGACATCCCCCACCCATACCTTCTGATACGGGGACAGTGACATCCACCACCCATACCTTCTGATACGGGGACAGTGACATCCCCCACCCATACCTTCTGATACGGTGACAGTGACATCACCACCCATACCTTCTGATACGGGGACAGTGACATCCCCCACCCATACCTTCTGATACGGTGACAGTGACATCCCCCACCCATACCTTCTGATACGGGGACAGTGACATCCACCACCCATACCTTCTGATACGGGGACAGTGACATCCACCACCCATACCTTCTGATACGGTGACAGTGACATCACCACCCATACCTTCTGATACGGTGACAGTGACATCCCCCACCCATACCTTCTGATACGGGGACAGTGACATCCCCCACCCATACCTTCTGATACGGGGACAGTGACATCCCCCACCCATACCTTCTGATACGGTGACAGTGACATCCCCCACCATACCTTCTGATACGGGGACAGTGACATCCCCCACCCATACCTTCTGATACGGTGACAGTGACATCCCCCACCCATACCTTCTGATACGGGGACAGTGACATCACCACCCATACCTTCTGATACGGGGACAGTGACATCCACCACCCATACCTTCTGATACGGTGACAGTGACATCCCCCACCCATACCTTCTGATACGGTGACAGTGACATCCCCCACCCATACCTTCTGATACGGTGACAGTGACATCCCCCACCCATAACTTCTGATACGGTGACAGTGACATCCCCCACCCATACCTTCTGATACGGGGACAGTGACATCACCACCCATGCCTTCTGATACGGGGACAGTGACATCCCCCACCCATACCTTCTGATACGGGGACAGTGACATCACCACCCATGCCTTCTGATACGGGGACAGTGACATCCCCCACCCATACCTTCTGATACGGTGACAGTGACATCCCCCACCCATACCTTCTGATACGGTGACAGTGACATCCCCCACCCATACCTTCTGATACGGTGACAGTGACATCCCCCACCCATACCTTCTGATACGGGGACAGTGACATCACCACCCATGCCTTCTGATACGGTGACAGTGACATCACCACCCATGCCTTCTGATACGGGGACAGTGACATCCCCCACCCATACCTTCTGATACGGTGACAGTGACATCCCCCACCCATACCTTCTGATACGGGGACAGTGACATCACCACCCATGCCTTCTGATACGGTGACAGTGACATCCCCCACCCATACCTTCTGATACGGGGACAGTGACATCACCACCCATACCTTCTGATACGGTGACAGTGACATCCCCCACCCATACCTTCTGATACGGGGACAGTGACATCACCACCCATACCTTCTGATACGGGGACAGTGACATCACCACCCATACCTTCTGATACGGGGACAGTGACATCCACCACCCATACCTTCTGATACGGTGACAGTGACATCCCCCACCCATACCTTCTGATACGGTGACAGTGACATCCCCCACCCATACCTTCTGATACGGGGACAGTGACATCCACCACCCATACCTTCTGATACGGGGACAGTGACATCCACCACCCATACCTTCTGATACGGTGACAGTGACATCACCACCCATACCTTCTGATACGGTGACAGTGACATCACCACCCATGCCTTCTGATACGGTGACAGTGACATCCCCCACCCATACCTTCTGATACGGTGACAGTGACATCCACCACCCATACCTTCTGATACGGGGACAGTGACATCCACCACCCATACCTTCTGATACGGTGACAGTGACATCCCCCACCCATACCTTCTGATACGGTGACAGTGACATCCCCCACCCATACCTTCTGAAACGGTGACAGTGACATCCCCCACCCATACCTTCTGATACGGTGACAGTGACATCCCCCACCCATACCTTCTGATACGGTGACAGTGACATCCCCCACCCATACCTTCTGATACGGGGACAGTGACATCCACCACCCATACCTTCTGATACGGGGACAGTGACATCCCCCACCCATACCTTCTGATACGGGGACAGTGACATCCACCACCCATACCTTCTGATACGGTGACAGTGACATCCCCCACCCATACCTTCTGATACGGGGACAGTGACATCCCCCACCCATACCTTCTGATACGGGGACAGTGACATCCACCACCCATACCTTCTGATACGGTGACAGTGACATCCCCCACCCATACCTTCTGATACGGTGACAGTGACATCACCACCCATACCTTCTGATACGGGGACAGTGACATCCCCCACCCATACCTTCTGATATGGTGACAGTGACATCACCACCCATACCTTCTGATACGGTGACAGTGACATCCACCACCCATACCTTCTGATACGGGGACAGTGACATCCCCCACCCATACCTTCTGATACGGGGACAGTGACATCACCACCCATACCTTCTGATACGGGGACAGTGACATCCACCACCCATACCTTCTGATACGGGGACAGTGACATCACCACCCATACCTTCTGATACGGGGACAGTGACATCCCCCACCCATACCTTCTGATACGGTGACAGTGACATCCCCCACCCATACCTTCTGATACGGTGACAGTGACATCCACCACCCATACCTTCTGATACGGGGACAGTGACATCCCCCACCCATACCTTCTGATACGGTGACAGGAACATCACCACCCATACCTTCTGATACGGGGACAGTGACATCACCACCCATACCTTCTGATACGGGGACAGTGACATCCCCCACCCATACCTTCTGATACGGGGACAGTGACATCACCACCCATACCTTCTGATACGGGGACAGTGACATCACCACCCATACCTTCTGATACGGGGACAGTGACATCCCCCACCCATACCTTCTGATACGGGGACAGTGACATCCACCACCCATACCTTCTGATACGGTGACAGTGACATCACCACCCATACCTTCTGATACGGTGACAGTGACATCCCCCACCCATACCTTCTGATACGGTGACAGTGACATCCCCCACCCATACCTTCTGATACGGTGACAGTGACATCACCACCCATACCTTCTGATACGGGGACAGTGACATCACCACCCATGCCTTCTGATACGGTGACAGTGACATCCCCCACCCATACCTTCTGATACGGTGACAGTGACATCCCCCACCCATACCTTCTGATACGGTGACAGTGACATCCACCACCCATACCTTCTGATACGGGGACAGTGACATCCCCCACCCATACCTTCTGATACGGTGACAGTGACATCACCACCCATACCTTCTGATACGGGGACAGTGACATCACCACCCATACCTTCTGATACGGGGACAGTGACATCCACCACCCATACCTTCTGATACGGGGACAGTGACATCCCCCACCCATACCTTCTGATACGGGGACAGTGACATCCCCCACCCATACCTTCTGATACGGGGACAGTGACATCACCACCCATACCTTCTGATACGGGGACAGTGACATCACCACCCATACCTTCTGATACGGGGACAGTGACATCACCACCCATACCTTCTGATACGGTGACAGTGACATCCCCCACCCATACCTTCTGATACGGGGACAGTGACATCCCCCACCCATACCTTCTGATACGGTGACAGTGACATCACCACCCATACCTTCTGATACGGTGACAGTGACATCACCACCCATACCTTCTGATACGGGGACAGTGACATCACCACCCATACCTTCTGATACGGTGACAGTGACATCCCCCACCCATACCTTCTGATACGGTGACAGTGACATCCCCCACCCATACCTTCTGATACGGTGACAGTGACATCCCCCACCCATACCTTCTGATACGGTGACAGTGACATCCCCCACCCATACCTTCTGATACGGTGACAGTGACATCCCCCACCCATACCTTCTGATACGGTGACAGTGACATCCCCCACCCATACCTTCTGATACGGTGACAGTGACATCCACCACCCATACCTTCTGATACGGGGACAGTGACATCCCCCACCCATACCTTCTGATACGGGGACAGTGACATCACCACCCATACCTTCTGATACGGGGACAGTGACATCCCCCACCCATACCTTCTGATACGGGGACAGTGACATCACCACCCATACCTTCTGATACGGGGACAGTGACATCACCACCCATACCTTCTGATACGGGGACAGTGACATCCCCCACCCATACCTTCTGATACGGGGACAGTGACATCCACCACCCATACCTTCTGATACGGTGACAGTGACATCCCCCACCCATACCTTCTGATACGGGGACAGTGACATCCACCACCCATACCTTCTGATACGGTGACAGTGACATCACCACCCATACCTTCTGATACGGTGACAGTGACATCACCACCCATACCTTCTGATACGGTGACAGTGACATCCCCCACCCATACCTTCTGATACGGTGACAGTGACATCACCACCCATACCTTCTGATACGGGGACAGTGACATCACCACCCATACCTTCTGATACGGGGACAGTGACATCCACCACCCATACCTTCTGATACGGGGACAGTGACATCACCACCCATACCTTCTGATACGGTGACAGTGACATCCCCCACCCATACCTTCTGATACGGTGACAGTGACATCACCACCCATACCTTCTGATAAGGGGACAGTGACATCCCCCACCCATACCTTCTGATACGGTGACAGTGACATCACCACCCATACCTTCTGATACGGGGACAGTGACATCACCACCCATACCTTCTGATACGGGGACAGTGACATCACCACCAATACCTTCTGATACGGGGACAGTGACATCACCACCAATACCTTCTGATACGGGGACAGTGACATCCCCCACCCATACCTTCTGATACGGGGACAGTGACATCACCACCCATACCTTCTGATACGGGGACAGTGACATCCCCCACCCATACCTTCTGATACGGTGACAGTGACATCCCCCACCCATACCTTCTGATACGGTGACAGTGACATCACCACCCATACCTTCTGATATGGTGACAGTGACATCCACCACCCATACCTTCTGATACGGTGACAGTGACATCACCACCCATACCTTCTGATACGGGGACAGTGACATCCCCCACCCATACCTTCTGATACGGGGACAGTGACATCACCACCAATACCTTCTGATACGGGGACAGTGACATCCCCCACCCATACCTTCTGATACGGTGACAGTGACATCCCCCACCCATACCTTCTGATACGGTGACAGTGACATCACCACCCATACCTTCTGATACGGTGACAGTGACATCCCCCACCCATACCTTCTGATACGGTGACAGTGACATCACCACCCATACCTTCTGATACGGGGACAGTGACATCCCCCACCCATACCTTCTGATACGGTGACAGTGACATCACCACCCATACCTTCTGATACGGGGACAGTGACATCCCCCACCCATACCTTCTGATACGGTGACAGTGACATCCCCCACCCATACCTTCTGATACGGTGACAGTGACATCCCCCACCCATACCTTCTGATACGGGGACAGTGACATCACCACCCATACCTTCTGATACGGGGACAGTGACATCCCCCACCCATACCTTCTGATACGGGGACAGTGACATCCACCACCCATACCTTCTGATACGGTGACAGTGACATCACCACCCATACCTTCTGATACGGTGACAGTGACATCACCACCCATACCTTCTGATACGGTGACAGTGACATCACCACCCATACCTTCTGATATGGGGACAGTGACATCACCACCCATACCTTCTGATACGGGGACAGTGACATCACCACCCATACCTTCTGATACGGTGACAGTGACATCACCACCCATGCCTTCTGATACGGTGACAGTGACATCCCCCACCCATACCTTCTGATACGGTGACAGTGACATCACCACCCATACCTTCTGATACGGGGACAGTGACATCACCACCCATACCTTCTGATACGGTGACAGTGACATCCACCACCCATACCTTCTGATACGGGGACAGTGACATCCCCCACCCATACCTTCTGATACAGGGACAGTGACATCACCACCCATACCTTCTGATACGGGGACAGTGACATCCCCCACCCATACCTTCTGATACGGGGACAGTGACATCACCACCCATACCTTCTGATACGGGGACAGTGACATCACCACCCATACCTTCTGATACGGGGACAGTGACA
This sequence comes from Rana muscosa, assembly GCA_029206835.1. Classification (NCBI taxonomy): domain Eukaryota; kingdom Metazoa; phylum Chordata; class Amphibia; order Anura; family Ranidae; genus Rana; species Rana muscosa. The sequence goes on from CM055119.1 coordinate 215,731,757, forward strand.
TCCCCCACCCATACCTTCTGATACGGGGACAGTGACATCCACCACCCATACCTTCTGATACGGTGACAGTGACATCACCACCCATACCTTCTGATACGGTGACAGTGACATCCCCCACCCATACCTTCTGATACGGTGACAGTGACATCCCCCACCCATACCTTCTGATACGGTGACAGTGACATCACCACCCATGCCTTCTGATACGGTGACAGTGACATCCCCCACCCATACCTTCTGATACGGTGACAGTGACATCACCACCCATACCTTCTGATACGGGGACAGTGACATCACCACCCATACCTTCTGATACGGGGACAGTGACATCCACCACCCATACCTTCTGATACGGGGACAGTGACATCCCCCACCCATACCTTCTGATACGGGGACAGTGACATCACCACCCATACCTTCTGATACGGGGACAGTGACATCACCACCCATACCTTCTGATACGGGGACAGTGACATCACCACCCATACCTTCTGATACGGTGACAGTGACATCCCCCACCCATACCTTCTGATACGGGGACAGTGACATCCCCCACCCATACCTTCTGATACGGTGACAGTGACATCACCACCCATACCTTCTGATACGGTGACAGTGACATCACCACCCATACCTTCTGATACGGGGACAGTGACATCACCACCCATACCTTCTGATACGGTGACAGTGACATCCCCCACCCATACCTTCTGATACGGTGACAGTGACATCCCCCACCCATACCTTCTGATACGGTGACAGTGACATCCCCCACCCATACCTTCTGATACGGTGACAGTGACATCCCCCACCCATACCTTCTGATACGGTGACAGTGACATCCCCCACCCATACCTTCTGATACGGTGACAGTGACATCCCCCACCCATACCTTCTGATACGGTGACAGTGACATCCACCACCCATACCTTCTGATACGGGGACAGTGACATCCCCCACCCATACCTTCTGATACGGGGACAGTGACATCACCACCCATACCTTCTGATATGGGGACAGTGACAGCACCACCCATACCTTCTGATACGGGGACAGTGACATCCCCCACCCATACCTTCTGATACGGGGACAGTGACATCCACCACCCATACCTTCTGATACGGTGACAGTGACATCACCACCCATACCTTCTGATACGGTGACAGTGACATCACCACCCATGCCTTCTGATACGGTGACAGTGACATCCCCCACCCATACCTTCTGATACGGTGACAGTGACATCACCACCCATACCTTCTGATACGGGGACAGTGACATCCACCACCCATACCTTCTGATACGGGGACAGTGACATCCCCCACCCATACCTTCTGATAAGGGGACAGTGACATCACCACCCATACCTTCTGATACGGGGACAGTGACATCACCACCCATACCTTCTGATACGGTGACAGTGACATCCACCACCCATACCTTCTGATACGGGGACAGTGACATCACCACCCATACCTTCTGATACGGGGACAGTGACATCCACCACCCATACCTTCTGATACGGGGACAGTGACATCACCACCCATACCTTCTGATACGGTGACAGTGACATCCACCACCCATACCTTCTGATATGGTGACAGTGACATCCACCACCCATACCTTCTGATACGGTGACAGTGACATCACCACCCATACCTTCTGATACGGTGACAGTGACATCACCACCCATACCTTCTGATATGGGGACAGTGACATCACCACCCATACCTTCTGATACGGTGACAGTGACATCCCCCACCCATACCTTCTGATACGGTGACAGTGACATCACCACCCATACCTTCTGATACGGGGACAGTGACATCCCCCACCCATACCTTCTGATACGGTGACAGTGACATCACCACCCATACCTTCTGATACGGTGACAGTGACATCACCACCCATACCTTCTGATACGGTGACAGTGACATCCCCCACCCATACCTTCTGATACGGTGACAGTGACATCACCACCCATACCTTCTGATACGGGGACAGTGACATCCCCCACCCATACCTTCTGATACGGTGACAGTGACATCACCACCCATACCTTCTGATACGGGGACAGTGACATCACCACCCATACCTTCTGATACGGTGACAGTGACATCACCACCCATACCTTCTGATACGGGGACAGTGACATCCCCCACCCATACCTTCTGATACGGTGACAGTGACATCCCCCACCCATACCTTCTGATACGGGGACAGTGACATCACCACCCATACCTTCTGATACGGGGACAGTGACATCCACCACCCATACCTTCTGATACGGTGACAGTGACATCCCCCACCCATACCTTCTGATACGGGGACAGTGACATCCCCCACCCATACCTTCTGATACGGGGACAGTGACATCACCACCCATACCTTCTGATACGGGGACAGTGACATCACCACCCATACCTTCTGATACGGGGACAGTGACATCACCACCCATACCTTCTGATACGGTGACAGTGACATCACCACCCATACCTTCTGATATGGTGATAGTGACATCACCACCCATACCTTCTGATACGGTGACAGTGACATCCCCCACCCATACCTTCTGATACGGGGACAGTGACATCCCCCACCCATACCTTCTGATACGGGGACAGTGACATCCCCCACCCATACCTTCTGATACGGGGACAGTGACATCCACCACCCATACCTTCTGATACGGGGACAGTGACATCCACCACCCATACCTTCTGATATGGGGACAGTGACATCCCCCACCCATACCTTCTGATACGGTGACAGTGACATCCCCCACCCATACCTTCTGATACGGGGACAGTGACATCCCCCACCCATACCTTCTGATACGGTGACAGTGACATCCCCCACCCATACCTTCTGATACGGGGACAGTGACATCCACCACCCATACCTTCTGATACGGGGACAGTGACATCCACCACCCATACCTTCTGATACGGGGACAGTGACATCCCCCACCCATACCTTCTGATACGGTGACAGTTACATCACCACCCATACCTTCTGATACGGGGACAGTGACATCACCACCCATACCTTCTGATACGGTGACAGTGACATCACCACCCATACCTTCTGATACGGGGACAGTGACATCCCCCACCCATACCTTCTGATACGGTGACAGTGACATCCCCCACCCATACCTTCTGATACGGGGACAGTGACATCACCACCCATACCTTCTGATACGGGGACAGTGACATCCACCACCCATACCTTCTGATACGGTGACAGTGACATCCCCCACCCATACCTTCTGATACGGGGACAGTGACATCCCCCACCCATACCTTCTGATACGGGGACAGTGACATCACCACCCATACCTTCTGATACGGGGACAGTGACATCACCACCCATACCTTCTGATACGGGGACAGTGACATCACCACCCATACCTTCTGATACGGTGACAGTGACATCACCACCCATACCTTCTGATATGGTGATAGTGACATCACCACCCATACCTTCTGATACGGTGACAGTGACATCCCCCACCCATACCTTCTGATACGGGGACAGTGACATCCCCCACCCATACCTTCTGATACGGGGACAGTGACATCCCCCACCCATACCTTCTGATACGGGGACAGTGACATCCACCACCCATACCTTCTGATACGGGGACAGTGACATCCACCACCCATACCTTCTGATATGGGGACAGTGACATCCCCCACCCATACCTTCTGATACGGTGACAGTGACATCCCCCACCCATACCTTCTGATACGGGGACAGTGACATCCCCCACCCATACCTTCTGATACGGTGACAGTGACATCCCCCACCCATACCTTCTGATACGGGGACAGTGACATCCACCACCCATACCTTCTGATACGGGGACAGTGACATCCACCACCCATACCTTCTGATACGGGGACAGTGACATCCACCACCCATACCTTCTGATACGGGGACAGTGACATCCCCCACCCATACCTTCTGATACGGTGACAGTGACATCCCCCACCCATACCTTCTGAAACGGTGACAGTGACATCACCACCCATACCTTCTGATACGGGGACAGTGACATCCCCCACCCATACCTTCTGATACGGTGACAGTGACATCCCCCACCCATACCTTCTGATACGGTGACAGTGACATCCCCCACCCATACCTTCTGATACGGGGACAGTGACATCCCCCACCCATACCTTCTGATACGGTGACAGTGACATCCCCCACCCATACCTTCTGATACGGGGACAGTGACATCCACCACCCATACCTTCTGATACGGTGACAGTGACATCACCACCCATACCTTCTGATACGGGGACAGTGACATCCACCACCCATACCTTCTGATACGGGGACAGTGACATCACCACCCATACCTTCTGATACGGGGACAGTGACATCCACCACCCATACCTTCTGATACGGGGACAGTGACATCACCACCCATACCTTCTGATACGGGGACAGTGACATCCACCACCCATACCTTCTGATACGGGGACAGTGACATCCACCACCCATACCTTCTGATACGGTGACAGTGACATCCCCCACCCATACCTTCTGAAACGGTGACAGTGACATCACCACCCATACCTTCTGATACGGGGACAGTGACATCCCCCACCCATACCTTCTGATACGGGGACAGTGACATCCCCCACCCATACCTTCTGATACGGGGACAGTGACATCCCCCACCCATACCTTCTGAAACGGTGACAGTGACATCACCACCCATACCTTCTGATACGGGGACAGTGACATCACCCACCCATACCTTCTGATACGGGGACAGTGACATCCCCCACCCATACCTTCTGATACGGGGACAGTGACATCCCCCACCCATACCTTCTGATACGGTGACAGTGACATCACCACCCATGCCTTCTGATACGGGGACAGTGACATCCACCACCCATACCTTCTGATACGGGGACAGTGACATCACCACCCATACCTTCTGATACGGGGACAGTGACATCCCCCACCCATACCTTCTGATACGGGGACAGTGACATCCCCCACCCATACCTTCTGATACGGTGACAGTGACATCCCCCACCCATACCTTCTGATACGGTGACAGTGACATCACCACCCATACCTTCTGATACGGGGACAGTGACATCCCCCACCCATACCTTCTGATACGGGGACAGTGACATCACCACCCATACCTTCTGATACGGTGACAGTGACATCCCCCACCCATACCTTCTGATACGGTGACAGTGACATCACCACCCATACCTTCTGATACGGGGACAGTGACATCCCCCACCCATACCTTCTGATACGGTGACAGTGACATCACTAGCTGCTTCACCGCTTCTTCTTGTCAGATCCCTGGGAGTTCTAGGACTACTATCCCGGCTGGATCTGTGCCGACCGCTTTGCACCATTGTCCTACTTCTAGCGGGTCCATGCTGGTACTTTTGGTGCGTTACTTGCTGTATCAGGATCCCGGACTCCAGAGCCCCCATGTGTAGCGCTACCCCCAGTTAAAAGAGCCGCTGGTTTGATTTCGGGCCCTGTGTACAGCTTCACCAACCCCCGGCAATCTGACTCGACCCACTCTGGCACAGCTAGTCTAGGGTTAAACTTATATCACATTCAGTAATATTGCAAAGGGGCAATCTCTTTTACAGTAAGACAACACACTGAGGCGAGAGATCAAATATAACAGCTTTACTTTTATATCAAAGTCATAGGCAGAACAGAACAGAGCAGAGCAGAACAGAACAGAACAGAGCAGAGCAGAGCAGAACAGAACAGAGCAGAACAGAACAGAACAGAGCAGAGCAGAACAGAGCAGAGCAGAGCAGAGCAGAACAGAACAGAACAGAGCAAAGCACAGCAGAGCAGAACAGAGCAGAGCAGAACAGAGCAGAACAGAGCAGAACAGAACAGAGCAGAACAGAACAGAGCAGAACAGAACAGAGCAGAGCAGAACAGAGCAGAGCAGAACAGAACAGAGCAAAGCAGAACAGAACAGAACAGAGCAGAGCAGAACAGAGCAGAGCAGAACAGAGCAGAGCAGAACAGAACAGAACAGAGCAGAACAGAGCAGAGCAGAACAGAGCAGAGCAGAACAGAGCAGAGCGCAGAGCAGAACAGAACAGAGCAGAGCAGAACAGAACAGAGCAGAACAGAGCAGAACAGAACAGAGCAGAGCAGAACAGAGCAGAACAGAGCAGAGCAGAGCAGAGCAGAACAGAGCAGAACAAAGCAGAACAGAACAGAGCAGAACAGAACAGAGCAGAACAGAACAGAACAGAGCAGAGCAGAACAGAACAGAGCAGAGCAGAACAGAACAGAGCAGAGCAGAGCAGAACAGAGCAGAACAAAGCAGAACAGAACAGAGCAGAACAGAACAGAGCAGAACAGAGCAGAGCAGAACAGAGCAGAACAGAGCAGAACAGAACAGAGCAGAACAGAACAGAACAGAGCAGAGCACAGCAGAGCAGAACAGAGCAGAACAGAGCAAAGCACAGCAGAGCAGAACAGAGCAGAACAGAACAGAGCAGAACAGAACAGAGCAGAACAGAACAGAGCAGAGCAGAGCGCAGAGCAGAACAGAACAGAGCAGAACAGAACAGAACAGAGCAGAACAGAGCAGAGCAGAACAGAACAGAGCAGAACAGAACAGAACAGAGCAGAGCACAGCAGAGCAGAACAGAGCAGAACAGAACAGAACAGAGCAAAGCACAGCAGAGCAGAACAGAGCAGAACAGAACAGAGCAGAACAGAACAGAGCAGAACAGAACAGAGCAGAGCAGAGCGCAGAGCAGAACAGAACAGAGCAGAACAGAACAGAACAGAGCAGAACAGAGCAGAGCAGAGCAGAACAGAGCAGAGCAGAGCAGAGCAGAGCAGAACAGAACAGAGCAGAACAGAACAGAACAGAGCAGAACAGAGCAGAGCAGAGCAGAACAGAGCAGAGCAGAACAGAACAGAGCAGAGCAGAACAGAACAGAGCAGAGCGCAGAACAGAACAGAGCAGAACAGAACAGAACAGAGCAGAACAGAGCAGAGCAGAGCAGAACAGAACAGAGCAGAACAGAACAGAACAGAGCAGAACAGAGCAGAGCAGAGCAGAACAGAGCAGAGCAGAACAGAACAGAGCAGAGCAGAACAGAACAGAGCAGAGCGCAGAACAGAACAGAGCAGAACAGAACAGAACAGAGCAGAACAGAGCAGAGCAGAGCAGAACAGAACAGAGCAGAACAGAACAGAACAGAGCAGAACAGAGCAGAGCAGAGCAGAACAGAACAGAGCAGAACAGAACAGAACAGAGCAGAACAGAACAGAGCAGAGCAGAGCGCAGAGCAGAACAGAGCAGAACAGAACAGAGCAGAACAGAGCAGAGCAGAGCAGAACAGATACAACAACTGCAGCAATAGATATATCACACAACAATGGCCCGGCACGGTAACCCACTGCGCGCAGCTATTATGGTGACACGCCCCCCTGTGGCGCACTAAACAATGTTCTATCTCCCCTCCCCCCAGTCAGGCCTGACATAGAAGGTGCACTTGATGAAATAGTATTTGTAATCCACAAGTAGGAAGTCTCAAGGAAACACTAAACTGGAGACCCTTTAACTCTGTCCTGCTACCGATCCCCCCGGGGGAACAACAAACAACGATCGGTGGGCCAAGGCAGTCTCTAGGCCTGAACACGGTACAGTCTATTGGATTGAGCAGGTGCTCGCTCACCACTCCGGACACGATCCCAGTCCGGGACTTCCACCTGCTGTGTCTCTGCACACAGCGTCTGCAACAATCGGGTCCCCGATCCGGCTGATGTCCTCACTCAACAAGTCCGGGGCCACCTAGGCTCCGCAGTGGGGTGGAAGGCTCTTCGGAAGTTGTGCAAGGCCCAGGCTTCAGGCCTTGTACTGCAGCAGATCCGCACAGGAAGAAACTGTTGCTTGCAGCGCGGTGTCCAAAGAGGCCGAGCTCCGCCTCCTCCTTAAATAGCCCCTCCCATGAGTCTCTGCGGGGTCCAACTGGGGTTCTGGGTAACGTAGTCCTGGGGCCTTAAAGGAGACCCCGCTACACACAGAATATAACTGGGTGACATTTATAGGGAAAGGTGATCCGGGGAAAAACCTCTCGGGGGATCAGGAAGGAATTTTTTCCCCTGCTGGAGGAAATTGGATCGGCTCTGCTGGGGTTTCCCTTCCTCTGGATCACCTGCGGGGGAAGGGTCGGGGATATGGGATTGGACGATATTATTATTTTATTTTTATGGTTGAACTGGATGGACTTTTGTCTTTTCAATCTGAATAACTCTGTGACTTTATAAAAGAAACGCACGGCTGACGCCCATTAATGTCCAACTGAAATTCAATACAATCCTATATAAACGTCCAATCCTATATAAACGTCCAATCCTGTATAAACGTCCAATCCTATATAAACGTCCAATCCTATATAAACGTCCAATCCTATATAAACGTCCAATCCTATATAAGCGTCCAATCCTATATAAACGTCCAATCCTGTATAAACGTCCAATCCTATATAAACGTCCAATCCTATATAAACGTCCAATCCTATATAAACGTCCAATCCTGTATAAACGTCCAATCCTATATAAACGTCCAATCCTGTATAAACGTCCAATCCTGTATAAACGTCCAATCCTGTATAAACGTCCAATCCTATATAAACGTCCAATCCTATATAAACGTCCAATCCTATATAAACGTCCAATCCTATATAAACGTCCAATCCTGTATAAACGTCCAATCCTATATAAACGTCCAATCCTGTATAAACGTCCAATCCTGTATAAACGTCCAATCCTATATAAACGTCCAATCCTGTATAAACGTCCAATCCTATATAAACGTCCAATCCTATATAAACGTCCAATCCTATATAAACGTCCAATCCTATATAAACGTCCAATCCTATATAAACGTCCAATCCTATATAAACGTCCAATCCTATATAAACGTCCAATCCTATATAAACGTCCAATCCTATATAAACGTCCAATCCTGTATAAACGTCCAATCCTGTATAAACGTCCAATCCTCTATAAACGTCCAATCCTGTATAAACGTCCAATCCTATATAAACGTCCAATCCTGTATAAATGTCCAATCCTGTATAAACGTCCAATCCTATATAAACGTCCAATCCTGTATAAACGTCCAATCCTGTATAAACGTCCAATCCTATATAAATGTCCAATCCTATATAAACGTCCAATCCTATATAAACGTCCAATCCTGTATAAACGTCCAATCCTGTATAAACGTCCAATCCTGTATAAACGTCCAATCCTGTATAAATGTCCAATCCTATATAAACGTCCAATCCTATATAAACGTCCAATCCTGTATAAACGTCCAATCCTGTATAAACGTCCAATCCTATATAAACGTCCAATCCTATATAAACGTCCAATCCTATATAAACGTCCAATCCTATATAAACGTCCAATCCTGTATAAACGTCCAATCCTATATAAACGTCCAATCCTATATAAACGTCCAATCCTGTATAAACGTCCAATCCTATATAAACGTCCAATCCTGTATAAACGTCCAATCCTGTATAAACGTCCAATCCTATATAAACGTCCAATCCTGTATAAACGTCCAATCCTATATAAACGTCCAATCCTATATAAACGTCCAATCCTATATAAACGTCCAATCCTATATAAACGTCCAATCCTATATAAACGTCCAATCCTATATAAACGTCCAATCCTATATAAACGTCCAATCCTATATAAACGTCCAATCCTGTATAAACGTCCAATCCTGTATAAACGTCCAATCCTCTATAAACGTCCAATCCTGTATAAACGTCCAATCCTATATAAACGTCCAATCCTGTATAAATGTCCAATCCTGTATAAACGTCCAATCCTATATAAACGTCCAATCCTGTATAAACGTCCAATCCTGTATAAACGTCCAATCCTATATAAATGTCCAATCCTATATAAACGTCCAATCCTGTATAAACGTCCAATCCTGTATAAACGTCCAATCCTGTATAAACGTCCAATCCTGTATAAACGTCCAATCCTGTATAAACGTCCAATCCTGTATAAACGTCCAATCCTGTATAAACGTCCAATCCTGTATAAATGTCCAATCCTATATAAACGTCCAATCCTGAACAAACGTCCAATCCTATATAAACGTCCAATCCTGTATAAACGTCCAATCCTGTATAAACGTCCAATCCTATATAAACGTCCAATCCTATATAAACGTCCAATCCTATATAAACGTCCAATCCTATATAAACGTCCAATCCTATATAAACGTCCAATCCTGTATAAACGTCCAATCCTGTATAAACGTCCAATCCTGTATAAACGTCCAATCCTATATAAACGTCCAATCCTATATAAACGTCCAATCCTATATAAACGTCCAATCCTGTATAAACGTCCAATCCTATATAAACGTCCAATCCTATATAAACGTCCAATCCTATATAAACGTCCAATCCTATATAAACGTCCAATCCTGTATAAACGTCCAATCCTGTATAAATGTCCAATCCTATATAAACGTCCAATCCTATATAAACGTCCAATCCTGTATAAACGTCCAATCCTATATAAACGTCCAATCCTATATAAACGTCCAATCCTATATAAACGTCCAATCCTGTATAAACGTCCAATCCTATATAAACGTCCAATCCTATATAAACGTCCAATCCTATATAAACGTCCAATCCTATATAAACGTCCAATCCTATATAAACGTCCAATCCTGTATAAACGTCCAATCCTGTATAAACGTCCAATCCTATATAAACGTCCAATCCTGTATAAACGTCCAATCCTATATAAGCGTCCAATCCTGTATAAACGTCCAATCCTATATAAACGTCCAATCCTATATAAGCGTCCAATCCTATATAAACGTCCAATCCTGTATAAACGTCCAATCCTATATAAACGTCCAATCCTGTATAAACGTCCAATCCTATATAAACGTCCAATCCTATATAAACGTCCAATCCTGTATAAACGTCCAATCCTGTATAAACGTCCAATCCTATATAAACGTCCAATCCTCTATAAACGTCCAATCCTATATAAACGTCCAATCCTGTATAAATGTCCAATCCTATATAAACGTCCAATCCTATATAAACGTCCAATCCTATATAAACGTCCAATCCTGTATAAACGTCCAATCCTGTATAAACGTCCAATCCTGTATAAACGTCCAATCCTATATAAACGTCCAATCCTATATAAACGTCCAATCCTATATAAACGTCCAATCCTGTATAAACGTCCAATCCTATATAAACGTCCAATCCTATATAAACGTCCAATCCTATATAAACGTCCAATCCTGTATAAACGTCCAATCCTATATAAACGTCCAATCCTATATAAACGTCCAATCCTATATAAACGTCCAATCCTGTATAAACGTCCAATCCTATATAAACGTCCAATCCTATATAAACGTCCAATCCTGTATAAACGTCCAATCCTATATAAACGTCCAATCCTGTATAAACGTCCAATCCTATATAAACGTCCAATCCTATATAAACGTCCAATCCTATATAAACGTCCAATCCTATATAAACGTCCAATCCTGTATAAATGTCCAATCCTGTATAAACGTCCAATCCTGTATAAATGTCCAATCCTATATAAACGTCCAATCCTATATAAACGTCCAATCCTATATAAACGTCCAATCCTGTATAAACGTCCAATCCTGTATAAACGTCCAATCCTATATAAACGTCCAATCCTATATAAACGTCCAATCCTATATAAACGTCCAATCCTGTATAAACGTCCAATCCTGTATAAACGTCCAATCCTGTATAAATGTCCAATCCTATATAAACGTCCAATCCTATATAAACGTCCAATCCTGTATAAATGTCCAATCCTATATAAACGTCCAATCCTATATAAACGTCCAATCCTATATAAACGTCCAATCCTATATAAACGTCCAATCCTGTATAAACGTCCAATCCTATATAAACGTCCAATCCTATATAAACGTCCAATCCTGTATAAATGTCCAATCCTATATAAACGTCCAATCCTATATAAACGTCCAATCCTATATAAACGTCCAATCCTATATAAACGTCCAATCCTGTATAAACGTCCAATCCTGTATAAACGTCCAATCCTGTATAAACGTCCAATCCTGTATAAACGTCCAATCCTGTATAAACGTCCAATCCTATATAAACGTCCAATCCTGTATAAACGTCCAATCCTATATAAACGTCCAATCCTGTATAAACGTCCAATCCTGTATAAACGTCCAATCCTGTATAAACGTCCAATCCTGTATAAACGTCCAATCCTATATAAACGTCCAATCCTATATAAACGTCCAATCCTATATAAACGTCCAATCCTGTATAAACGTCCAATCCTGTATAAACGTCCAATCCTATATAAACGTCCAATCCTATATAAATGTCCAATCCTATATAAACGTCCAATCCTATATAAACGTCCAATCCTGTATAAACGTCCAATCCTGTATAAACGTCCAATCCTATATAAACGTCCAATCCTGTATAAACGTCCAATCCTGTATAAACGTCCAATCCTATATAAACGTCCAATCCTGTATAAATGTCCAATCCTATATAAACGTCCAATCCTGTATAAACGTCCAATCCTGTATAAACGTCCAATCCTGTATAAACGTCCAATCCTATATAAACGTCCAATCCTGTATAAACGTCCAATCCTATATAAACGTCCAATCCTATATAAATGTCCAATCCTATATAAACGTCCAATCCTATATAAACGTCCAATCCTATATAAACGTCCAATCCTGTATAAACGTCCAATCCTGTATAAACGTCCAATCCTATATAAACGTCCAATCCTGTATAAACGTCCAATCCTGTATAAATGTCCAATCCTGAACGAAGGTCCAATCCTATATAAACGTCCAATCCTGTATAAACGTCCAATCCTGTATAAACGTCCAATCCTATATAAACGTCCAATCCTATATAAACGTCCAATCCTATATAAATGTCCAATCCTATATAAACGTCCAATCCTGTATAAACGTCCAATCCTGTATAAACGTCCAATCCTGTATAAACGTCCAATCCTATATAAACGTCCAATCCTGTATAAACGTCCAATCCTGTATAAACGTCCAATCCTATATAAACGTCCAATCCTGTATAAACGTCCAATCCTATATAAACGTCCAATCCTATATAAACGTCCAATCCTGTATAAATGTCCAATCCTGTATAAACGTCCAATCCTGTATAAACGTCCAATCCTATATAAACGTCCAATCCTATATAAACGTCCAATCCTATATAAACGTCCAATCCTGTATAAACGTCCAATCCTATATAAACGTCCAATCCTGTATAAACGTCCAATCCTGTATAAACGTCCAATCCTATATAAACGTCCAATCCTGAACAAACGTCCAATCCTATATAAACGTCCAATCCTATATAAACGTCCAATCCTATATAAACGTCCAATCCTGAACAAACGTCCAATCCTATATAAACGTCCAATCCTGTATAAACGTCCAATCCTATATAAACGTCCAATCCTGTATAAACGTCCAATCCTATATAAACGTCCAATCCTATATAAACGTCCAATCCTGTATAAACGTCCAATCCTGTATAAACGTCCAATCCTGTATAAACGTCCAATCCTATATAAACGTCCAATCCTATATAAACGTCCAATCCTGTATAAACGTCCAATCCTGTATAAATGTCCAATCCTATATAAACGTCCAATCCTGAACAAACGTCCAATCCTATATAAACGTCCAATCCTGTATAAACGTCCAATCCTATATAAACGTCCAATCCTGTATAAACGTCCAATCCTATATAAACGTCCAATCCTATATAAACGTCCAATCCTGTATAAACGTCCAATCCTGTATAAACGTCCAATCCTGTATAAACGTCCAATCCTATATAAACGTCCAATCCTATATAAACGTCCAATCCTATATAAACGTCCAATCCTGTATAAACGTCCAATCCTATATAAACGTCCAATCCTATATAAACGTCCAATCCTGTATAAACGTCCAATCCTGTATAGACGTCCAATCCTATATAAACGTCCAATCCTGTATAAACGTCCAATCCTGAACGAAGGTCCAATCCTGTATAAACGTCCAATCCTGTATAAACGTCCAATCCTATATAAACGTCCAATCCTATATAAACGTCCAATCCTATATAAACGTCCAATCCTGTATAAACGTCCAATCCTGAACGAAGGTCCAATCCTATATAAACGTCCAATCCTGTATAAACGTCCAATCCTGAACGAAGGTCCAATCCTGTATAAACGTCCAATCCGTCGTTCTGTTGATAAACTCTCTGTGTCTAAAAACCATCTTCAGTGATAATAGATCAAGATAAATTATTGCCTGAAAGTTTGACAACGCATTTCACCCAATCTGTACGGGGCCAACGAAAACGTCATCTGATTGGACGGTAAAAAGGGGCGGAACCTTCTAGAGGCCGGGGAGTCCTGCAAACGAACCCCTTCATGTTCAAATCAAATATATAATCGATGTAAAGGATGGAGACCGGAAATCATCTCTACAATCATAAGAGGAGTCCATCGTATGGGGGGGGGCTCTCAGTATATGGGGGGGACACACACAAAGGGTTAATGTCAGAGTCGGGGGGCTCGGCCCTCATCTCCTATGGGGGGGCTCTCAGTACATGGGGGGGCACACACAAAGGGTTAGTGTCAGAGTCGGGGGGCTCGGCCCTCATCTCCTATGGGGGGGCTCTCAGTATATGGGGGGGGACACACACAAAGGGTTAATGTCAGAGTCGGGGGGCTCGGCCCTCATCTCCTATGGGGGGGGCTCTCAGTATATGGGGGGACACACACAAAGGGTTAATATCAGAGTCGGGGGGCTCGGCCCTCATCTCCTATGGGGGGGCTCTCAGTACATGGGGGGGCACACACAAAGGGTTAGTGTCAGAGTCGGGGGGCTCGGCCCTCATCTCCTATGGGGGGGCTCTCAGTATATGGGGGGGACACACACAAAGGGTTAATGTCAGAGTCGGGGGGCTCTGCCCTCATCTCCTATGGGGGGGGCTCTCAGTATATGGGGGGACACACACAAAGGGTTAATATCAGAGTCGGGGGGCTCGGCCCTCATCTCCTATGGGGGGGGCTCTCAGTATATGGGGGGACACACACAAAGGGTTAATATCAGAGTCGGGGGGCTCGGCCCTCATCTCCTATGGGGGGGCTCTCAGTACATGGGGGGGCACACACAAAGGGTTAGTGTCAGAGTCGGGGGGCTCGGCCCTCATCTCCTATGGGGGGGCTCTCAGTATATGGGGGGGACACACACAAAGGGTTAATGTCAGAGTCGGGGGGCTCGGCCCTCATCTCCTATGGGGGGGGCTCTCAGTATATGGGGGGGCACACACAAAGGGTTAATGTCAGAGTCGGGGGGCTCGGCCCTCATCTCCTATGGGGGGGCCTCAGTATATGGGGGGGACACACACAAAGGGTTAATGTCAGAGTCGGGGGGCTCGGCCCTCATCTCCTATGGGGGGGCTCTCAGTATATGGGGGGGACACACACAAAGGGTTAATGTCAGAGTCGGGGGGCTCGGCCCTCATCTCCTATGGGGGGGCCTCAGTATATGGGGGGGACACACACAAAGGGTTAATGTCAGAGTCGGGGGCTCGGCCCTCATCTCCTATGGGGGGGCTCTCAGTATATGGGGGGGACACACACAAAGGGTTAATGTCAGAGTCGGGGGGCTCGGCCCTCATCTCCTATGGGGGGCTCTCAGTATATGGGGGGACACACAAAGGGTTAATATCAGAGTCGGGGGACTCGGCCCTCGTCTCCTATGGGGGGGCTCTCAGTATATGGGGGGCACACAAAGGGTTAATGTCAGAGTCGGGGGGCTCGGCCCTCATCTCCTATGGGGGGGTCTCAGTATATGGGGGGGACACACACAAAGGGTTAATGTCAGAGTCGGGGGGCTCGGCCCTCATCTCCTATGGGGGGGCTCTCAGATTATGGGTGGGACACACACAAAGGGTTAATCTCAGAGTCGGGGGGCTCGGCCCTCATCTCCTATGGGGGGGTCTCAGTACATGGGTGGGGGTCGCTCTGTTATTGAGGAATATTGGGTGACCACAATTAGGAGTATCAGTTACTGCATCTGTCAGGTCGGGCGCTCAGCCATGATGGGGGAGCTCATAGAGTTCTGTGTACGACCCAAACCACCAACAGCTGCACCCACTCTATACACTCTCTATATACAGCATGGGACAAAAGTAAGTACACCCCTCTGTCACATTCATGTGACAACACTGAAGAAATGACACTTTGCTACAATGTAAAGTAGTGAGTGTACACAGGGGGGAGGAGTGTATACAGGGGGGAGGAGTGTACACAGGGGGGAGGAGTGTACACAGGGGGGAGGAGTGTACACAGGGGGGAGGAGTGTATACAGGGGGGAGGAGTGTACACAGGGGGGAGGAGTGTACACAGGGGGGAGGAGTGTACACAGGGGGGAGGAGTGTATACAGGGGGGAGGAGTGTACAGCTTGTATAACGGTGTAAATTTTCTGTCCCCTCAAAATAACTCAACACACAGCCATTAATGTCTAAACCGCTGGCAACAAAAGTCAGTACACCCCTAAGTGAAAATGTCCAAATTGGGCCCAAAGTGTCAATATTTTGTGTGGCCACCATTATTTTCCAGCACTGCCTTAACCCTCTTGGGCATGGAGGTCACCAGAGCTTCACAGGTTGGCACTGGAGTCCTCTTCCCCTCCCCCATGATGACATCACAGAGCTGGTGGATGTTAGAGACCTTGCGCTCCTCCACCTTCCGTTTGAGGATCCCCCACAGATGATCAATAGGGTTTAGGTCTGGAGACATGATTGGCCAGTCCATCACCTTTACCCTCAGCTTCTTTAGCAAGGCAGTGGTGGTCTTGGAGGTGTGTTTGGGGTGGTTATCATGTTGGAATACTACCCTGCGGTCCAGTCTCTGAAGGGAGGGGATCATGCTCTGCTTCAGTATGTCACAGTACATGTTGGCATTCATGGTCCCCTCAATGATCTGTAGCCCCCCAGTGCCGGCAGCACTCATGCAGCCCCAGACCATGACCCTCCCACCACCATGCCTGACTGTGGGGAAGACACACTTGTCTTTGTATTCCTGAGTCTTCCCTCTGTGTGGAAATAGCCAATCACATACTTCACGTGTGACAGCGTATCTTACTAAACTCTGCAGCCACTGATCGGGAAATGTCTCACTGCCTGCGATTAGCGCTGTGCGGTGCCGACATCCTGGCGGGCTTTGCATGTGCGAGTTGCGAAGACGCCGGAGCTCATCCTTACTGCCGGTAGGGATTCTCTCCCATGGAGTACTGAGTGTCTCCTAAGGGGTTACCTCCCAACCCGCAGGGACACCATCTTCCCGCATTCCCGCGCGGGACACTGTATTCCCGCACAGAGCCAGAGATGGGAGGAGGAGGGAGGAGGAGGGAGGAGGAGGGAGGAGGAGGTAAGATTGAGCGCGCCAGGCAGGGAGGTGAGGCGGGACTCAGAGCGGCTGCGATCACCAGGTATGTCGGGCGGCCGGGGGGTTAGGGAGCTAATTTGTCTTTTATGTTTTGTTTGCGGTCCCCCCGGCCCCCCCATGTACTGAGACCCCCGTCCCTATAAAAATAAGTAACTGTCCCGCGCCCCCCCCCCCCGCTCCTCAACAACTTTAACGGGAGGGGAAAAAAATATGAATGAATGTCCCGCAGTGGACATTAGAAAAGTTGGGAGGTATGGGTTCACCTCTCTGGACTGAGGAGACCTCCATCTTCCAACAAGGGGCTCTTTGGAAATGGGAGCCCCGAGCTACGCTGGCTTATAACGATCGCACCCCGAATATTCGCACAACCTTCAGGCCTCTGATACTGGAGACTTCTTCCCACCCAAATCTCTTTAAAAGCCTCCAGACCCCG
Source organism: Rana muscosa (assembly GCA_029206835.1). Taxonomy (NCBI): domain Eukaryota; kingdom Metazoa; phylum Chordata; class Amphibia; order Anura; family Ranidae; genus Rana; species Rana muscosa. The sequence continues at coordinate 215,749,768 of CM055119.1, forward strand.
ATCCGGAATTACAAAACCCGGAGAAAGTGTAAAACTGATTTATCCGCTCCCAATAAACGTGCCGGAGCTTCTCTATATCCATTTCCATCGTGCCGGGCCGGCAATGAAGACCTTTCCATCGGGCGCTCTTCCTTTTCACCGACCGGCTAACTTTCTAATGGGTTCCAGCACTGCTCATCCAGGAAGAGTTCCGGGTGAGGAATGCTGGGAAGACACAGACCGTGTAATGGAACAATCCCCCCCAATTCCCCCCCATATCCCCCCTAATTCCCCCCCCCCCCAATTACCCTCCATATCCCCCCTAATCTCCTCCTTATCCTCCTCTATGGGGAACAATCCCCCCCAATTACCCTCCATATCACCCCTAATCTCCTCCTTTTCCTCCTCTATGGGGAACAATCCCCCCCAATTACCCTCCATATCCCCCCTAATCTCCTCCTTTTCCTCCTCTATGGGGAACAATCCCCCCCAATTACCCTCCATATCCCCCCTAATCTCCTCCTTATCCTCCTCTATGGGGAACAATCCCCCCCAATTACCCCCTATATCCCCCCTAATCTCCTCCTTATCCTCCTCTATGGGGAACAATCCCCCCAATTACCCCCCATATCCCCCCTAATCTCCTCCTTATCCTCCTCTATGGGGAACAATCCCCCCAATTACCTTTCATATCCCCCCTTATCTCCTCCTTATCCTCCTCTATGGGGAACAATCCCCCCCAATTACCCTCCATACCCCCCTAACCTCCTCCTTATCCTCCTCTATGGGGAACAATCCCCCCAATTACCCTCCATATCCCCCCTAATCCCCCCCATATCCCCCCTAATCTCCTCCTTATCCTCCTCTATGGGGAACAATCCCCCCCAATTACCCCCATATCCCCCCTAATCTCCTCCTTATCCTCCTCTATGGGGAACAATCCCCCCCAATTACCCTCCATATCCCCCCTAATCCCCCTCCATATCCCCCCTAATCTCCTCCTTATCCTCCTCTATGGGGAACAATCCCCCCCAATTACCCTCCATATCCCCCCTAATCTCCTCCTTATCCTCCTCTATGGGGAACAATCTCCCCCAATTACCTTCCATATCCCCCCTAATCTCCTCCTTATCCTCCTCTATGGGGAACAATCCCCCCCAATTACCCTCCATATCCCCCCTAATCCCCCCCCATATCCCCCCTAATCTCCTCCTTATCCTCCTCTATGGGGAACAATCTCCCCCAATTACCTTCCATATCCCCCCTAATCTCCTCCTTATCCTGCTCTATGGGGAACAATCCCCCCCAATTACCCCCCATATCCCCCCTAATCCCCCCATATCCCCCCTAATCTCCTCCTTATCCTCCTCTATGGGGAACAATCCCCCCCAATTACCCTCCATATCCCCCCTAATCTCCTCCTTTTCCTCCTCTATGGGGAACAATCCCCCCCAATTACCCTCCATATCCCCCCTAATCTCCTCCTTATCCTCCTCTATGGGGAACAATCCCCCCCAATTACCCTCCATATCCCCCCTAATCTCCTCCTTATCCTCCTCTATGGGGAACAATCCCCCCAATTACCCCCCATATCCCCCTAATCTACTCCTTATCCTCCTCTATGGGGAACAATCCCCCCCAATTACCCTCCATATCCCCCCTAATCTCCTCCTTATCCTCCTCTATGGGGAACAATCCCCCCCAATTACCCTCCATATCCCCCTAATCCCCCCCCATATCCCCCCTAATCTCCTCCTTATCCTCCTCTATGGGGAACAATCTCCCCCAATTACCTTCCATATCCCCCCTAATCTCCTCCTTATCCTCCTCTATGGGGAACAATCCCCCCCAATTACCCTCCATATCCCCCCTAATCTCCTCCTTATCCTCCTCTATGGGGAACAATCCCCCCCAATTACCCTCCATATCCCCCCTAATCTCCTCCTTATCCTCCTCTATGGGGAACAATCTCCCCCAATTACCTTCCATATCCCCCCTAATCTCCTCCTTATCCTCCTCTATGGGGAACAATCCCCCCCAATTACCCTCCATATCCCCCCTAATCCCCCTCCATATCCCCCCTAATCTCCTCCTTATCCTCCTCTATGGGGAACAATCCCCCCCAATTACCCTCCATATCCCCCCTAATCTCCTCCTTATCCTCCTCTATGGGGAACAATCTCCCCCAATTACCTTCCATATCCCCCCTAATCTCCTCCTTATCCTCCTCTATGGGGAACAATCCCCCCCAATTACCCTCCATATCCCCCCTAATCCCCCCCCATATCCCCCCTAATCTCCTCCTTATCCTCCTCTATGGGGAACAATCCCCCCCAATTACCCTCCATATCCCCCCTAATCTCCTCCTTATCCTCCTCTATGGGGAACAATCCCCCCCAATTACCCCCCATATCCCCCCTAATCTCCTCCTTATCCTCCTCTATGGGGAACAATCCCCCCACAATTACCCTCCATATCCCCCTAATCTCCTCCTTATCCTCCTCTATGGGGAACAATCTCCCCCAATTACCTTCCATATCCCCCCTAATCTCCTCCTTATCCTCCTCTATGGGGAACAATCCCCCCCAATTACCCTCCATATCCCCCCTAATCCCCCCCATATCCCCCCTAATCTCCTCCTTATCCTCCTCTATGGGGAACAATCTCCCCCAATTACCTTCCATATCCCCCCTAATCTCCTCCTTATCCTCCTCTATGGGGAACAATCCCCCCCAATTACCCTCCATATCCCCCCTAATCCCCCCCATATCCCCCCTAATCTCCTCCTTATCCTCCTCTATGGGGAACAATCTCCCCCAATTACCTTCCATATCCCCCCTAATCTCCTCCTTATCCTCCTCTATGGGGAACAATCCCCCCAATTACCCCCCATATCCCCCCTAATCCCCCCCCATATCCCCCCTAATCTCCTCCTTATCCTCCTCTATGGGGAACAATCCCCCCCAATTACCCTCCATATCCCCCCTAATCTCCTCCTTATCCTCCTCTATGGGGAACAATCCCCCCCAATTACCTTCCATATCCCCCCTAATCTCCTCCTTATCCTCCTCTATGGGGAACAATCCCCCCCAATTACCCCCCATATCCCCCCTAATCCCCCCCCATATCCCCCCTAATCTCCTCCTTATCCTCCTCTATGGGGAACAATCCCCCCCAATTACCCTCCATATCCCCCCTAATCTCCTCCTTATCCTCCTCTATGGGGAACAATCCCCCCCCAATTACCCCCCATATCCCCCCTAATCCCCCCCATATCCCCCCTAATCTCCTCCTTATCCTCCTCTATGGGGAACAATCCCCCCCAATTACCCTCCATATCCCCCCTAATCTCCTCCTTATCCTCCTCTATGGGGAACAATCCCCCCAATTCCCCCCCATATCCCCCCTAATCTCCTCCTTATCCTCCTCTATGGGGAACAATCCCCCCCAATTACCCTCCATATCCCCCCTAATCCCCCCCCATATCCCCCCTAATCTCCTCCTTATCCTCCTCTATGGGGAACAATCCCCCCCAATTACCCCCCATATCCCCCCTAATCCCCCCCCATATCCCCCTAATCTCCTCCTTATCCTCCTCTATGGGGAACAATCCCCCCCAATTACCCTCCATATCCCCCCTAATCTCCTCCTTATCCTCCTCTATGGGGAACAATCTCCCCCAATTACCTTCCATATCCCCCCTAATCTCCTCCTTATCCTCCTCTATGGGGAACAATCCCCCCAATTACCCTCCATATCCCCCCTAATCCCCCCCCCATATCCCCCCTAATCTCCTCCTTATCCTCCTCTATGGGGAACAATCCCCCCAATTACCCTCCATATCCCCCCTAATCTCCTCCTTATCCTCCTCTATGGGGAACAATCCCCCCCAATTACCCTCCATATCCCCCCTAATCCCCCCCATATCCCCCCTAATCTCCTCCTTATCCTCCTCTATGGCGAACAATCTCCCCCAATTACCTTCCATATCCCCCTTAATCTCCTCCTTATCCTCCTCTATGGGGAACAATCCCCCCCAATTACCCTCCATATCCCCCCTAATCCCCCCCCCCATATCCCCCCTAATCTCCTCCTTATCCTCCTCTATGGGGAACAATCTCCCCCAATTACCTTCCATATCCCTCCTAATCTCCTCCTTATCCTCCTCTATGGGGAACAATCCCCCCAATTACCC